>PVIA01005309.1:0-117826 GCA_004024845.1 Tonatia bakeri
TAACAAACGAGGCCCCAGAGAGCCACCCAAGGGAACAGAAGTCGGGAGTGTTCAGGCGCTGCAAGGAAGACAGAGGTGCAGGGCCGAGGCCTGCGCCCCCAGCTCCCTCCTCTCCCATGTGTGCCTCGGGGCAAAGGGGAATGGATGCACTGATTGGTCCATAAGTCATCTGGGACTGGGCATGGCCAGAGGGACTCTCCTCTCACCCTTCTTCTCACCTGGAAATAACAGCTTTGACCTTGAGGGCAGAGATGTAGTGTGAGCAGATGAGCCACGGAGAGACTGGTCTGAATCTGCCTTTGAGGATGTGGGCTCTGCAGTGTCCAAGAATAAACAGAGGGTGGGAGAGTGGTGGAGGACGGAAGGACACAGCCACAGGGGCAGAAGGAGAACTGTGGGGGAGGGAACAGAGAGGCCCCTGCCCTCCCTGCTGGGGCCCTTCCTATGGCTGCCCCTGTGGGCTCTTTCCCCGAGCAGTGGCAGTGGAGTGTATGTGCCCACAGATGGGGCTCCTGGGGATGTGGTCCCCTAAACCTCACCCCTCTGTGTGGGTTGGGGCTCAGGTGTACCCTCTTGACCCTCAAACTGTCCCAGGAGAACACAGTTCAAGCGGCCCTTCTCGTTCACCAGGGGCCTAGCAAGGCAGTAGGTCTCCTTGGGACAAGAGCCTTGGCCTGGTGTGAGTGTGAATCCCTCCTCTGCCTCCCATTCTCACATGATGTCGTGCAGATCCCCAGTCTCCCTGCACTGCTGCTTTCCCATCTGTTGGAGGGGAGGCAATGACCTTGAAGGGCTGTCATGCAGATTTGGTGAGATGTGCATGTAGAGCACATCTGGGACCACCTGGCATGATGCAAACACTTAATACACATTAGTTCCTTCATTGTGTGTGCACAGACTATGAAGTAGGCCAGGGCCCAGATGGGCCAAGACCCCCATGAGTCTTGGGAGACACACTCAGTGGTGGCCACCCAATCAAACCCCCTTTCTCATCGCCTTCCCCTCTCTCTGATGGCTGCACACCCATTCCCCAGCCCTGGGCTCCAGCCCCGGGTATCCAACAGGCCCAACACGCCCGTAACTGGACTCGGGGCCTTTCCCCCAAACCGGCTTTTGCTCCAGCGTTGGGGTCTCAGCAACCAGCACCATCACCGCTGACCCTCTCCCTCAGATGAGCCCCACCTCCAGTCTAACAAGGAACCTTCTCCATTCTGCCTCCAAAACAGCTCCCGACCCGTCCTTTTCTCCACCCCACTGCTACCACCAGGTGCACGCTAAACCGGCTCCTGTTCCTCAGCATCATCTCTGTGAGGAGAGTATGTTCGCCATGGGACAGAAAAGAAAGTGGAGTCCCTCAGAAGGGGGTCTCTCTCTCCCTGGGCTCTTAACCAGGAAGCAGCAGCTGCCAAGTGGAAACCCGGCATCTGCTGCTGCCCCCTCCCATCCATGGCCCCCGCACGGCCAGGAGGGACAGAGAAACTGCAGACCTGGCCATGTCACATCTGCTGCCCTTGGGGAAAAGCCCCAGACCTTGGCCATGCTCACTTAAGTGCCTATTGGCTGCCATGTACTGCCCTCTATGCCACCTCCCTTCCCCACTCTCCTCACCACTGGGGCTCCAGTCACAGGACCCTCCAGTTCTGAGCCTGATGGGAACCGGCCAGGCTGCTTGTCCCCTCCAACTCTCTAACCTGCTCATCCGTCTCTGCCCGGCATCCTTACTCCCAGTCTCACCTGGCTCCAGTTTTGGCTGCCGTGTCACCTTCTGGGAGGGCTCTTCTTTGTGAGTGTATTCCCACTGCCCCCTGCACCTCACTTTCCCAGCACCTTCATGCCTGCTGTCCCTTGTTTAACACCTGCATTTCTGGGTAGACTCCAAGCTGCACGAGCCTGCAGACGGCATTGTCTTGCCCCCACACGGTGTCCCAGCGAATCACAAGGTGGCCGGTGCAGAGCGGACAGCTCAGTGCCACTGAGCGAATGACTCACACGCAATCCTCCTTGTCCCACCCTTGGCGGCCCCACTCGGTCCCCTGCGCCCATTGCACCTGGTTCCTGCGTCTGCAGTGAGCTGTGCTCTGTGACGCCTCACACTGTTAGTCATCCCTGCCTGGGTGAATTCTATCTCTCCTGCCAGCTTGCAGGGCCTCGGCCTTGGGCCGTGGCTTTGCCTCTTTGTGTTCCGGGCCCTGCCCACAGTTGGTGCTCACTGATCAGGAAAGGTTGACCTGGTGAGTCATGACCTTGAGACTGTCTGTGCTGAGAAGTTGAGGGTCCTTCATTCCATCCTCATCAGGGGTCACTCAAGACCATCTCTAAGTTCATCTTCTCTTGACTGGCTTCCAGGGGAACAAAATAGGTGAGAACTGGGAGAGGTTGAAGAGGGAGCTTGAGCAGATCTCAGCACCCCCGCAAACCCCCAGTACAGACACTCACACACACACTCAGAACCTCCAGTGCCTCTCCTCCTCCCTCAGGATGACATCCAAACTCCTCCACACAATTGACGAGCCCTTTATTCTCTGGGACCCCCCGCATTCACCATTCATTCACTCAAAGACCAGAAACTACAAGGAGATAACTCTGCATTTTCTCATTTATTCTTTGTCACAGTTCTGTGAGGCAGGTGCTATTATCCTCACCTCATTCTTCTCAAATGAGAAAACCAGCTCAAAGGGGCTAAGTGATTTGCCCAAGGTCATGCAGCTCCTAATTGAAGAAGCCAGGGCTTGAGTCCAAGTTCATCCTGTATAGGCGCTTTTCTGGCTGCTGTGCCAGCCCACCTCCTCTCTTCCCGCCTCACAGCCCACCGCCCTCGCACCTCTGTCCCCGTCGTGCTGAAACACTCAGAGCTCCCAGGAACTGCTATCCTCAGGATTCCTGGCTTTTGTACAGATGGCACCCGCTGCCTGAGAGTTTTCCTGGCAGCCCTCTCCCTGGTGCGGCTCCTCCTCTCCTTTCAAACTCTGCCGGGGCCGCCTTCCCTGACAGTCCCCATGGGCCTGGCAAGCTTCGCCTGCACTGCAGGCCTGACGCACCGTAGGATTCATGCTATTGGGAGTTCATCCCGCTGTCAATTGTGTTCATCTGTCTCCCTGTGAGCAACCAGGGGGCACATAGTGGGTGCTCAAGAAGCATTTGCTGAGCTTTGAATGAATGAATGCAGGAGCAAAATGCGTACTCTGCATATGACTGAGGTCTGAGAGCATTTGTGTGGGATGGGAGGCCAGGGCACCAGAAATCTGGGGAGCAGGTGCGGGCCTTCGTGGCAGATGGGGGTGGCGGAGCCAGTGAAAGCAGAGGAGGAACAAGTTCGAGGACAGGAGGGGGTTTGTGCAGGGGTCGGCTGGAGAAAGGTGTCTGGTCCTGATGCTGAGTGTGTCGACTTGACGGAAAGGGGAGGCCAGAGAGCAGAGGAGAGGCGGAGGAGATGACAGAAGGTCAGAAAGCCCAGCTGCCCCTCCACCGCCCGTGGGCCCCTTTCCTTTTTCTTCCTTCACTCCATCTTGCCTTCCCATTCATCCTTTTGACAATCTTGCTTGGGGCCTTTTTGGACCACATGTTTTATCCTTTGTCACTAGCCAAACAGCCCTATTATATTAATTTATTGTCCTTTCCAGTAACTTGTAGCCTTCCTGTAAACTCCGGCTTTCCCATGCTGGGTTTGCCCATTGCCAGACCACAGCTCCCAGACCACTGCTGCCCACGCCTGAGCATGGCCAGGTGGGGAACAAATGTCTCCCGGACCCCCCTGACCTTAGCCCTTTGAGGGTGGCTTCCGGGGGCCCTCCCTCTCCTCGTGTGAGTTCCCCGTGGGAGCCTCCCATGAGTCTCACACTGCTGGTGACAAGACCCTTAATGCCCTGGCTTTGCACCTCAACTGCCATCTCTTACTTAGTCCTGGGTGCCCCAGGGAAGGATGAGGAGAGGTGAGCCTGACTGTGACCTAAAGGGAAACTGAGGCTTGGAGAGCTAGCCTGGCTTGCCAAGGTTACACAGGTCCTGGGGGAAGTGGGTGTCTTGACCCACCCAGCCATGTGCTGTCTGTGGTGGTTTGGCCTCTGTGGAGGACCTGGCCCCAGCCTTTCCCTGGCAACCTCAGGCCAGGCCATGTCCACAGGAACAGTGCCTTCACTGTCCCAGATGGACCTCGTGCCCTGCCTCCCTGAGACTCGTGCCTGGTTGAGGATGGAGTGCCCAAAGATGGCTTCTTGCCTTTCCAACCCCCTTCACATGTTACATGTGGACTTTGGAGACAGATGGCCCTGAGTTCAAATCCCAGTGTCCACAATGGCCACCTGTGTAGCCTGGGCTGAGTCACTTCATGGCGTGGAGCGCCCGTTCTTCCAGCTGTACCACGGGACAGTCATCTCTACCTGGGCTCAGGGATCACCAACTGAGAGCACAGGGACACCTGACCCTCATAACCATGGACAGAGGCCCCTCCTCCCCAGGGACCCCGGCACTGGGGGTGGGGGGAAAGGGAGAGGGCCAGAGGGGAGAGGACAGGAAGTGTGAGACTCCTGGGTCACTGCCTCTGATGGGGGTGTCCCTGCCGGAAAATAGGGAGCATCAGGACTATGTCATCTACTTCTTGATCCTGTGGAAGTTAAACATCCCATCTGCCCCCACGCCCCAATCAGCAGGGAAAGGCAGGAGCTTTAGTTCTGGGGAGGAGGGGAGACCATGGAAGAAGAAGGGGAGTGTGCTCATGTGCAGGAGTGGGTGGTGGAGGGGCATGCCGCTCTCCTTCCCAGAAAGGCCCGGCTTCCGGGGAATGAATTGGAAATGGCCTTGCAGGGCCATCAATCACGCCCGTGCCTCCTGCCAACCTGCCAATCCCGCCGCCTGTGCGCTCCCTGCTTCGCAGGGTGTCGTCAGTCACCATTAGCTGAGCTCCAGCCCCGCCGCAGAGCGGCTGGCACACGTCGCTCCCGGGCCAGGCAGGGCAAGGTGAGGCCAGCACGGGGGCAATCGACGGGTGAAAATGGGAAGTGATAGGTCAGGGACCAGTTAGGGGTTGTCACCGAGTCCCCTAGAAACAAGAGAACTCCTTTAATTCGGTCCTTCGTTCAGTATTGAGCTCCTACTCTGTGCAAGAAACTGGATGAGAGGCTGTGTCACAAAAGTGACCGAGATGTGTCCTCTTCCAGCTTAGAGTCCAGTGGGGCATTCGGAAGTTTGGGGGTCGCACGGGGGGTTATTGATGTGACAATAGATGTGTGTGTCACTCAGGAAGCCCAAAGAGGGGCCTCACTTCCACTGCGGAGGAGGGGAGCAGCTGTGAAACCTTGGTGGAGTAGGAAAGGTTTCTGCTCAGTTGCTCAATGCTGGCTTGTTTTCTTTTCTTTTCTTTTTTTTTTTTTAATTTTATAGCACGGGGCATTGGTGAGGGGCTGGATCCATTTCCCAGGGCTGCCATAACCAAGTACCACCAACTGGGTGGCTTAAGACAGCGACAGTGTCTTGTCTCACAGGTCTGGAGGCCACAAGTCCAGATCAAGGTGCCAGCAGAGCCGTGGTCTCTCTGAAGGCTGAGAGGGAGAACCACTCCTTCCCTCTTCTGGTTTCTGGCGTCGTCAGCCATCCTTGGTGTTCCCCAGCTTGTAGATGCATCACTCTCGTCCCTGCCCTGGTCGTCACCCAGCTGTCTTCTCCCTATGACAGTCCTATTAGATCAGGGCCAACTCTAATGACCTCATCTTAGCTTGGTCACATCTGCCAAGACATACTGCCCAATAAGGTCACATTCACATACTTACTGGGGTTAGGACCTTGACATACCTTTTTGGGAGACCCAGTTCAAACCATAACAGGGGTATAGCAGGAATCCGTGAAGAACATTCTAAAGCCCCCAGACCTCACTCCATCAAGAAGGGCAGCTGGGACTCTCTTGGGGGAAAGAGGCTTTTCTATCATAAGCCAGACATGGCCAGGAAAGCCCCGGGGTGGAAGCTAGACTTGGAAAAAGGCAGTGGGCATCTGTTAAGCCTTATGTCCATTCTATTGATGGGAAAATGAGGCCAAGAGCTGCCAAGTGAGGTGGATAAGATCAGGGGATCAAGGGTGGAGTGAGGATACCACCGTCTCCTCCTGCCACCGCCCTTAACACCCAACAGATGGGCTCCGGGTCTGCAAGGCGACAGAAGGTAGAGACAGGGGGTTCCCATGCAAGGATAACAAATGCAGTCCCCTTCCAGTGGGCTCCCTGGACAAGCCACCTGCCACCAAGCTCCATGAGCAGGGGCAGCCATGCCAAGGCAAGGGGGGCAGTGGGAACATCTACAGCTAGGATGGGGGGTCAGGACAGCCTGTGACTCAACCTCGCACATAACCCCCCTTACATGGGGGACAACCTGTGCTGCTTCCTCCCCTCATCCTCAGAGTTCACCCTCTGGGTTGGGCTTTGATGACACTGGATTTTGTGGGAGGAGCAGGAAAACTCTCAGTGCTCACCCACAAGTCCACCCAGCCACTTCCCAGTGATGGGACCTTGGCAGTGGCTCAGCTCTGCCAGTGCCACCCGCCTCTGTACAATGGGGTCATTACCAGTTCCTATCCCACAATATTGCCATGTGGCAGGAATGAGAGCGTGGGCGCAAGGCCTGGCATGGAGACCCACTGTGGCAAGTGCTGTGCCAGGCCTGTCTTCCTGCTGTTCTAAGTTCTATCGCGATGGGTTTTACTGAAACCCAGCGGGAGGAGGGGGAGTGATGCAGGTCCCTCCCTGTGCAAGTGACAGCTCAGAAGGCCTAGGTGCCAATTCCATATCCAGCAGTTTGTATAATAAATGGGGAGGTAGGACTCAGATCCCGCTGTCCATCTGCAAATCCAAGGCTTTCCACCCTCATGCCAAATATCTCACCAGCTTGGGCAGTGGCTGGGGGTATTGCCTGGAGCTAGTACAGGCTTTTAGCCTGTGCCCATGAGACTACTTGAAACCCAGCCCCATCCTTTACACCCCAAAGGGTGGGCCCGCGCCTAACTCATAGCAGAAGATGATGGCAGGGGCCAGGTGACTTCTTAGGACAGAAGGAGCACTCAGCAGCTTTCCTCCTAAGGACCCTGTGGGGCTGGGGACAGGGGCAAGTGGAGGTGGGGGTACAGGAAAAGACCATGTCCCAGATTTCCTTGTTTTTTTTTAATTGAGATAACATTCACATAACATGACATTAACCACGTCCAAGTGAACAATTCAGTTGCATTTAATACATTCACATTTCACTTAACCATTATCCCTATTTACTTTCAAAACATTTTCATCACACCCCAAAAGAGAACCCTGTACTCGAGAAGCAGCCAGTCCCCACCCTCTTTTTCTCCCACACACCAGGCAGCTACCAGTTTGTGTCCTGTCTGTGAATTTACCTATTCTGGTATTTTATAGACGTGGAATCGTACAACGTTTGACCAGTTGCACCTGTTCGATGGGATGAGGGAGGAGCTGTGGGTGGAGGCCCCTGAGGACTCTGCCCCAAAGCGCCTGCCTCCTGGAGAACCTCCAGGCTGCTCAGAGGAAGCTACCAGTCTGCCCCAGCCCCTGGTGGGCCTCCCTCCATGCGGTTCTCCATGTCATAGTCTGGGCCCCGGCAGCCCTGGGCTTAGTGTCAGCGCGGCAGTTAACGTGGAGCCCTGAGGCAAGTGGCTGCCCCTCCTGGGACTCCAGGTGTCTCATCCATTACATGAGAGGTTGAAGTTAGGGGTCCCAGTTACTCCGGTGCCCCACAGCCCCCCTGTGAAGTCTAGAGGAGAGAAGCAGGGCTTCTTGTGGAGACAGAAGCACACCGCTGATTAGAGGAGATGCAGAAGTCCTCTCTAGAGCAGCAGCGAGAGATCGTGGCACCTGCACTTGGTCCAGGAAGGGGCGACAAGACTTGGTCCCTGGTGGGCTTTCTGCTGAGGATGCAGGCCAGTGAAGGCAAGGAGGGCAGCCAGGGCAGAGCCTGGGCCCTGTGTCTCCAGGGACAAGGGCCCGTTTTCCTTCAGGTTGGACACGGCCCCCAGGTGGGTGACACAGGAAGAGCGGGTGGCACGTGCACCCATGCAAGTGGCTGGGGAGGGGCCGCACGTACTGACAGTGGGTGTGTGCAGGCCTCTGTGTATAATCCAGCTTGTAAATTGCTCGAGGCCTGTGGCTGCTGAAAGGGCCACAGAGCGCGTGGTGTTATTATTTATGATGAAACGCAGAGGTGCCTGCCGGGGACTGGAATGGGCTGAGCGCCGTGCGGGATGGACGGCAAATTGAACTCCAATTTTCTGCTCCGCAGTCTTTGTTACACGCCACAAAGCGCCAGTACACCCAGGTCACCAGCCTGATGGATGTGTCTTCTTTAGCAGCAGGTTCCATCTCTCAGCCTCTGTGTGGAGGCAGACGCTAGGCTTTGTTTTTCCCTCCCCAGCCAGGCCCAGCCCCGCACTCCTTCCCTGCCATCCAGACACAGCGTTGACCTGAGAGGAGATCAGACGCCTGGCAGGGGCCCGGCGGCCGCAGGTTCAAAACCAGGCTCTGACTCGACGGTGACCTCGCGCCTCTCTCCTCAGAGCTTTGGAAGAGAGAAATGAAGGGCAGTAATAATAATAACTCTCCCCCAAGGTGGTCAGGAGGTTTAAATGAGAAAACAGAGGGAACTGGGAGTGGGTTAGGTCTTGACAAATAACTTTCTCTCCCCTTCTCCTGGGCTGAGCGGCCCACCCTGATGCCTATGAAGGGGAGGCCTCAGGGAAGCCACTCACTGAAATGGGTGGGAAGCCCCTGGCTGGGGGTGATGGGGTCGAATGGGGAGCCCCTCACAGACCTGCTGTCCAGCTCACTTCCGTCAGATGCAAAAGTCACATCCACCAGTTCCTATCTTTCTTCACTTCCTATTTCCACTTCTCGGGCCCAGTGGACCAACTCCCTTGGGTGCTGGCATTTCTCAAGGGTGAAAAAGAGGAGGAAAAGGGGGTTGAGCCTGGGAAGCATGCTACCCAGAGCTTGGGGCCACCTGTCCATTTCTCTCACCATAGCCCTTCTGCATCCTGTGTCTGGCAGTGCCACCATTGGCCAAGCTGGCCTTAGAGCCACCCACTGTGAGTTCTTGGAAGCATCCACGGGCCTGCCAGTGCCTTCACTTAGCTTCCCCAGGCTTGTGGTAGGCAGATATTTCTCTGTTACCAGGCCTGATAGTGGTACCCATGTGATGGAGGGAGCTCACCTGCTGAGCAACCTTCAGAGGAATCACCTGGGAGAATGGCAGACCCCAGACAGGACAAGCCTCCATGGAGCCACCAGGGCCTGGCTAGGTGGCTGACCCCCAAAGCTAAAGGCCTTCGTGTTCAGGGGCCTCAGATCCTGGCTATAAACAGGAGGATCCAAGCATGTGTCCCACCTCAGGGTCACCGAGAGAAAGGCGAATGTCATCCATGCAGCAAACCGAGCTTCTTGGAAGAATCCCAGGAGTTAGTGAAAATTTTACTATTGCTGCTCTTACGACTCAAATGAATCCGAATACATTAAAATGATAATATCACCGTTAGGCAAAAACATTCTAACGAATGCTGTAAGTTTAATCTCTGAACCCCCCAGTTGAAATGTGAGAAAGAGCTCGCTTCTGCTCAGTTAATAGCAAAATAAACCCATCGGGATTGAGAACCATCTTTTTTCCACGCAAGGCTGGGGATGCTTTGGCATTATTTATCTGTGAGGTTCAGGCCCGAGGCCCTGACTGTGAGATGGGCTCTTTGTGCTGAGTGCTGGTCGAAGCACTTACTCCTGCACTTCGACCAGCCTCCAATAGGCCTGTGAGGTGACATTACTATTGTCCCATTTCTCAGTTGGGGAGACTGAGACTCGGAGAGGTTACAGAGATGCCTGGGTCACCTAGCTTGCCAGTGGCCGAGCCAGGATTCAAACCCCATTCCAGGGCCCAACCCACACTACTACCCGATCTTGCAGCACCAGAGCCAGAAGGGAACATAGAGAATCCACAGGAATGTCAGCCCCCAGGAGGGTGGTGATCTGGCCAAGTTCAACAGCAAGTTCGTTTGTTTGCATTTTCACCTGTGGGTGTTCCTTGGCTTGTAGTAAACTCACCACTCCAATCTCTGCCTCCATTGCCACATGGCCATCTTCTCTTGTGTGTGTTTCCATTCCTATACCTCTTCTCCTTTTATAAAGACTCCAGTCATATAGGGCTCACCCTACTCCCGTGTGACCTCGTCCTAACTGATTACATCGACAGTGACCCTGTTTCCAAATAGGGTCTCATGCCGTGCTGCCAGGAAGGACATGAATGGGGGTGGGGGCAGGCACCATTCAACCCAGAACAAGCATCAGCTAGTCCTGCCTGGAGTTGACTTTATCAGCATCCCTTAGCTTCCACATTGGACCACATCGTGAGTCATTCATTCATTCATTTCTGAGCATCTCCTTTGCCTCCGACTCTGTGCCTAGTGCTGAGGCGACAGTAAACCAGGAGGCATCATCCCAGACCTTGGTCTCTGTGTGCTTTGTTCCTTTCTCTGTGACTTGTTGGCCAGACATGCCATGGGCTGAGCAGCCTGGGTGGTGGGCTTGGGTCACACACCCCACCTTCCCCAGGCTGGGCCCCTCCACCCCTCTCACGATTCTACAGGGCCATGTCGGGGCTCAGTTTTGCTGGCTGCCCTGGTGGCTAGGCCCCCCTAATCAGATTAGATGTGTATTCAAACAAATTGATGATCCGTTCCATTAGATGCTTTTTGAACACGCTTTTCTGAGTGAGAAATCCATTCGGCAGCAGCTGCAGAGGCTGAGGCATAATTGATTGTCCCACCCTCGCAGGCCCCCGACGTCAGAGGTGCCTGGCTCCTGAAGGTCACTGGCGATGATTAGATGAAGGAGGGCGAAAGCCTTCTTTCTTGGCTAATGAAGCACTTGGCATGCAGGCAGCACCAGGGCTGAGCTGGGCCAGGCATCTGCCAGGAGAGAGGGGAGGAGCATAAATTAGCATCTCATTTGTGGGAGCAGCAGAGAGGAGAGGGAAAGCTGGGGCCTGGGGCCTGAAGGGCTGAGGTGCTACCATGCCCTGCTCGGTGAGGCAGGATCAGGTCAGCCAAGTCAGGCCTGGGGCTGGAAGGGAGGAGGGAGCAGCCAGGAGCCCTGGGTCCTGCGGTCTTTCTCGGCCTCCCAGAGCATTTCCTGTGGTGGGCAGGGGCCGGGACAGGGCCCACAGCACTCTCTTCCTGAGCCCCCTGCCATGCTTAGTGCCTCCCCCACCTGGACTGAGGTGAAGGAGGGACCCGCAGGAATAATGACACTGTACAAAACCTCCTACAACTCCAGTTGTCTCTACCTGGCCTTGAGCCTTTGCTTAAGGCCTGACAAGCCATTGCCAGGCAAGACTTGGTTCTTGAGCCAGCTGGGAGTAGCCGTGAGAGAGCTGAGCCTGAAGGCTTAGAGCTGGGACATTCAGGACACTGGGAGCTCCTTAAAGGGATGGCTCTGAGATGCAGGGATCAGCTAGAACAACCCGGACATACCCTGACCCATTTCCCAGCTCCTCCCCATTTGATTACCTCCAAAGGTCCACATGGCAGGAAGAGCGAGCCCCCGGTAGGTGCCAAGCACAGTGCTCTGAACTTGACTTACCTTAGCTCACTTGGTCCTCCCGTCAGCCTCTGGGGCAGGGGTTGGAAGCTGTTGCTTACTCTGCTCAAGGTCAAACTTTAGTTAGCACAGAAACTGGGATTTAAACCCAGTTTCTCTTCTCTCACTGTGGCCTTCAAGCCAGACACCTGGACAAGAGCGGCACCTGGGGGCTTACATGGTGAGCAGAGCTGGGGGACAAGGACCCCAGCCCAGCCTCTCCTTCTTCCTGAGAAGCCCCCGGGCTCCGATCCCTGCCTCCTTTCCCTTCGCGCCTCACGCCCGTAGATCTGTTCATCTTCTGCACTGTCTGTCCTCCTTTACTCCCAGGCTTCTCACCCTGCACCCCACTAGCCCATCCCTCTGAACCCCCCCAAGTTGGACCAGTCTCACCTGTCATGTTCTGCTTTGTTATTCTTCAACTAATTCTCAGGACCCATTCCCAGCCAGCCTGCCTGTCTCACCCTTGGCCCCAGATCACGTTCTGGGGCCTGACATTGGAAACTGGGGAAACTGAGGCCACACAACCAGCATGACCCCTGCATGTGGCTTCAAAAAGCCCCAGTGCCCTGAGAGAGGCCAACATCCCTCACTTACCAACAGAGGCCACAGGTCGGGGTGTGAAGAGTGGAATAGCTGAGGGAAGCCATGGGTCAGTTACAGAAAAATCTGGAGCCCACCGGGTCTGAATGCATGTCTGCGGCAGAGTCAAATGAGCGAACCCTCTGGGGTGTCCGTTTTCCCATCTGTTGAAGGCGGGTGATGAGAGAGCACCTTTTTGAGAAGTTCTTGTGATTCTTCACGGAGACACTGGACAGAAAGTGCTCATGCGTGGGGAGTTCCCTAAGTACAAGAGCATGAGATTGGGGCAGCAGGAGTGGCGTGTGGGCGCAGCGAGTGTGGGTGAGGGGGCCTGCCCTGAGCCCTGCTTCCTCTGGCCTGGAGCCCCGCCGGCTCAGGACTGTGGCTAGCCAGCTCCAGGGAACTAGCCAGTGACCAGACAGCAGGTTGTGGAGGCTAATCCAGGACAAAAGTGCCTGTATTAACATCATTAGAGGACGGTGAGGGGAGTACTTTCTAAGAATCCCAACCTCCACCTATTTCCACGCATTCCAGAGAGGTCCCCATGACTGAGCAGTCACCATGTGCCCAGGAGGAAGGTGCTAAAAGAGAGAGGCTTTGGGCCCTGGCCAGTTTGGCTCAGAGGTTCGAGGGCCATCCCATAACTGAAAGATTGCAGGTTCGGTCCTTGGTCTGATCACCTGAGGGAGGCAACCAACCAATGTTTCTCTCTCTTCCTTCCTCTCTCTTTAAAAGTGATGAAAGAATGCGTTTGGGTGGGAATTTTAGAAAGAGAGAGGCTTTGAGGGGTTGTAGAGCTGGGAAGGGCATTTTTCCAGACTTAGTGCCCCTTGAAGCTGGCCCTGGAGGGCAGATAGACATCTTTTGGGCAATTAGGTGGCCTGGGCTTGCTGGGAAGTCAAATTCCAGGAGAGAGAGAGGGACTCCAGAGAAAGACCACATTATTGTGCTCGCTGGGGGCTGAGGGGGGCGGGGGTTGAAGTTGAGATAAGTTTCTGTTTGGGGCCATTTAGCCTAGAGCCCAGAGGGAAGGATGACAATGGGGGTATTTATTGGGAATATCAAGGGAAAGACAGGCAGGGCTCCCCTGAAGTGGTATGGGAAATGAGAAGGAGGCCCCCGACTGAGGCCTCTTGTCTGCCTCCGAAGGCAGCTCTTCCTTCAAGGGGACTCAGGCTTGGGTGGTCAGAGACCCCCAGCCTTGCCAAACCCCTGTGTCCCAGGCACACTGGAGGCCTGCCTGTGCCTCTGTCGCCAGTGGGGCTGCCCTGGCACTGCTCACCCAGCACACTCACACCCATGTGCACACATGTATGCATTAGCCTGATTATAAATAAGTGATCCGTCTATACCTGTACAACACAGCGTGAAAGTTACAAAAGGTGTAGAGTGGAAGCGAGTCCCCAGCCACTCAGTGCTCCCCGAAACATCACTGAGCCCAGTGTCGTACATAATCCCCCAGAAAAAAACCTACGCTATACAAGCAAATATATTTGTATACTTGAAGAAGAAAACACCTGTACACAAATAGTAGCAGATTACACACCCCATTCTACACCTTTGCATTTGGCAATAGTTCCCGAAGATGGTTCCAGAGCCTCGTGCAGGAGAATTCTGTTATTGGGAGGTGCAATTCTTTTTTTCTTTCCTTTCTTTTTTTTTAATCCTCGCCTGAGGATTTGTTCACTGATTTTGGAGAGACAGGAAGGGGGAGAGAGAGAGATCAACGTGAGAGAGGGACATCGGTTGGCCACCTCCCCCCCACACCCGACCAGGGATCCAGCTCACAATGCAGGCATGTTCCCTGGCCAGGAATCAAGCCCGCAACACTCTAATGCATGGGAGGACGTTCCAACCAGCTGATGCCCCTGGCCAGGGCGGTGCAATCGTTTTTTTAGCCAGTGCCCTCTTGACAGACATTCAGGTCATTTCTGAGCTTTTGCTGTTCCAGAACAGAGAGTGGCTGTGAAATGCTGCCGTGCCCCCTCACCCAGGTGTGTCTGTGGAGGGTAAATTCCTTGCAGAGTTAGGGGACAGGCGGAAGGGTACATTTTTCATTCTGGTGAGAACTGCCAAATCACTCCCTGTAGTTGTCTTCCCAAGTGACAGTTCCCAGGGCTTGCGGGAGCATGCCTAGGTCTCCAAAGGCTGGCCAACCGAGGGTGTTATCACACTTTCGGATCTTGGCCGAAGTGATAGGAAAAGACGGTATCTTAGTGAGTTTCAGTTTGCCTTTCTCTTATCCTGAGGTTCAGCATCTTGGTATGTTTCGGAGTTATTTGTAATTCTTTTCTGCAAACTGTATCCTTTGCCCATTTTTCTGTTGGTTTGTTTATCTTTTTCTTGTTGATTTATGGGAATATTTTTTATATCAAGAAAACGAGCTCTTTGTCCATGATAAAAGTTGCGGATATTTTCCCCCAGTTTGTCATTTTGTCGCTTCTTTTTGTTTATGGGTCTTTTTTTACCCCCGTGCACAATTTTTATGTGGTCAAAGGCATCAGTCTGTTTTACGACTTTCTGGAGTTTCTGTAGTACTTAGAAAGTACTTGGCGAATACTTTGCTTTGCCAAGTTTATATATTTTTAAACCGCTGTGATTTTTTCTAGTTCTTTTAGAATTTTATTTTTCATGTTTAAAACATTGATCCATCTAGCATTTATTTTGAGGTAAAGTGTGAAGAAGAGATTCAACTTTTTTTCTCTCCCAAACGGCTCCCTAGCTGTTCCAAAGCCATTTGTTGAATAATCGGTCTTTCCCCCACTGACTTGACATTCTACTTTCATCATATATGAAATCATCCCATATGTACTCGTGTCTATTTCTAGACTTTTTAGTCTATTACTTCATCAGTCTACTTGTACAGGAACATACTGTTTTAATTATTGCTGCTTTAGAATATGGTTCAATATCTGTGCTGGTCTCCTCTACTTACCAATCTTTTTCAGAATTTTCTTGGCTCTTCTTTTGTGGGGTGTTTTTCAATATGAACTTTGGAATCTTTTAGCCTAGTTTTAAAAAAACATCCATCCCGCCTGTGTATCTTCAAAGTGAGGAAAACTTTTAGAGAATGGCATATGTATATTGTTGAGCCTTCCTGGCCACAGCTCGCCTCTCCAGGGGACGCCCTCCCCGAGGAGGTGTCCGGCAGGGCTGCTGGGTACACTTGTACAAGCTGTACACTGCACTGTCCCGGGAGGAAGGCTGAGAGGGGCTGCTGGCCCCTGCCAGCAGGGTCTGAGCTCTTCTCTCAGGAGTAATCCGCACACATGCGCAATAGTAATAATGGCTGTAAGTGCCAGGCACTTTTCTAAGGCTATACGTTAATTTATTGATCCTCATAACAATTTACAGCTAAGGAAACTGAGATACAAAAAGGTTAAGTCGCCTGTCCAAGGTCAATGATTTGTGCTCCCCACTTGTGCATTCATGGCACAGAAACCTGTTCCTGCCCAGAATCGCACACGCACAGAGACGGAGATGCACACAGATGTATGTATACAGACACACAGACGCTCACACGGGTACACACACGTGAACGCACACCTACTTTGTCCCTCCCAGGCCACCTTGTGAGAGGATAAGGCGGCGTGAGGGGTGCCCAGCACTCAGCTCAGGGCCCGTGCCCAGCAGGTCCTCGGGAAAGAATAGCCACACCCCCCACCGCTTCCCCCAAGTCATTTTCTCCAGCAGCCGCTGGAATCAACCCGCCCGAGTAAAAGTCATTCGGCTCCAGGCGGGCACCCCTGGGAGAGCCAGAGGAGCGAACTGGCAAATGCAGAGCTGGGAGCAAATTGCTCAGTGAGTGGTTTACAGAGGCGAGGGGGTCTGGGCGCAGAGCGCGTGTGTGCTCGTGTGTGCGTGCAAGCACACACACACCCCACACACACACACCAACTGTGCTGGCTGTGAGTCAGCCCCACATCCAAGGGATTGAGTCACTCGGGGCTGGGAATGTTATTGTTTTAAAACAAACGAGTGATGACAGGAACTAACAGAGGGTTTTTAAAAACGCGATTCAAAGGGCTCTTGAAAGCTGCTGGAGAATATGAATGAGGCTTTGAAGTGCGAATGTGCCCATTTGTTAAACTGAGAGCAGAGCTGGCGGCTTCAACCACAGGCGGGCAGAGAGTGGAAGGGGGGTCCCTTTTTTTCTTTTTTCTTTTTTTCCTAGGCAAATGAGTGCCTGCTAGCCTCTCTGTCCTGTGCTACTGGCCAGTGGTGGACTGAGACCCCAGAAGCCGGGGGCTGGGGCACTAGCCACTCCGCTGAGTACAGGCTGTAAAAGAGGCACCTTTCCAACCTAAGGCAGTGTGCTGACAAGACAGTTGTTAGGAGTGATGGGGAGATGCGCGCACAGGCAGCACCGAATCCGAGGCTGAAACAGCGGCGGTCACACGGAGACAGTGGTCCAGGGTGGCTTTCTGGGCGGGTCTGCTCTTCCTCTCCCACCGCCTTCGGTCCTCCCTGGTCTGCTCTCCGTGGCCCCCACCGTGAGGATCTGTAGCAGGAATGGCATTCAGGAAGACTGCCCCAAACATTTGTAATTTAGACACTCAT
Source organism: Tonatia bakeri (assembly GCA_004024845.1). Classification (NCBI taxonomy): domain Eukaryota; kingdom Metazoa; phylum Chordata; class Mammalia; order Chiroptera; family Phyllostomidae; genus Tonatia; species Tonatia bakeri. Next base: position 16,748 of record PVIA01005309.1, read on the forward strand.
CAGACTGTGACCTTGGGTTTGGGGTGGGGGTCGCTAAGCAGCCTGGGCCCCAAATACACATTATGACTTCTCTTGAGTTACCAATCTGTGCTGGAACCCAGAGTGCAGGCTTGACACAAACACTGGACCGAACTGACCATGGATGCCCGCTTCTGGTTAAATCTGAGAATGAAAGGATGGACTTGGGGTCCAGAGCTCCAGACCCCACTGACTCCCCCAGGGGTCCACCTGCCGTGCAGGAGGGGCCCAGCTTCTCCCATTCCCAGAGGGCTAGCCAGCTGTCCCAGTGGCATCTCAGTTTGTTCCACTTTTATGTCACCCTCTCCCCCGCCCCTGACACTTGCCCCTTCTCTTCTTCCTTGGCTTGAGTCAGTTTCTTAGGCAAAAAAAAAAAAAAAAAGGTGCCTTATGGTTTCTACCCTCTAGGCTCATAGGGGAATGTTAGCTCTGGGCCAAGGCATGTGTGGGGCTCCAGCCAGCACTAGATGGCAGCCCCCTCCCTGGGAGGGACACTCATGCTTTTGTTTTAAGGGGAAAAATGAACATTTGCAGAACATCTACCCTAGCATTTTCACAATTATTATTTCACGTAATCCTTATGACGTCAAGGTACTGATTTCTCTCCGTATCTCTTGAGGAGAAATTGAGACTTGGGAAAAATTGAGACTCGGGAAAATGAATACTTGCAATCACCCACACAGCTGAAGTGGTGGGGTGAGCTCCATCAGGAGGTGGATGATGGGACCGTCGCCATCAGCCTGGAGGACAGGCCACCCACCGCCTGTCTGGCCAGCAGCTTCCTGCCCGCTTTGAGCACGTCCCACCCCTCAGCCCAGAGTGATGGCAGAATGTGCCGGACTTGGCCTGGCTAGTCTGGACCTGGGCTTAGCGGCCACGTGGCCTTAGGGTCACCGAGCTGTACCCCTTGTCACAGCAGGAGCGCTGCTTTGAGCATCAGTGAGCACATGAACTATTGAGGGGTGCTCTCCGGAACTCGCTTCCTGCAGCTCTCAAATGCAAGGACTCAGCAGCACACACTCTGGTAGTCTGTTTGCGCCTTAAAGCTGTCTCCTCCCTTCCACATCCCAGCTGCTTCAAGTCAGGTTCAGGGTCAGGTAGGTGCTCAGCCTCTGGGCCGGCTCTGCCCCTCCCAGCTGTGTGACCCCCGGCAGGTTTCTAACCCTTCTCTAAGAGGTGGACTGATCCTACCTTGTTGTGGGGTTGTATGTGGAGTGAATGAGCATCGTCAAAGCATCGAACAGTCCAGAAACTAGCAGGTGCTTTAGTCCTTGTTGTTCCAGATGTGGGTGTCTCCCCCAGCCCCACCCCAGCCCCCAAAAGGCAGACAGTCTCAATGATGCACCTGGAGACCCTCCCCACTTCCTCTATTTCTCCCTATTCTTTTGTCAAGCCCTTGTCTATTCCGCCACCCCCTCTCTCCCACTGGCCAGAAGAGCAGGAAGGTCTCAGTGTTCCCCTGGAATCCGGGGCTTAGAGTGGCATTGCATTCGTTGAGGGAAGCTGTTGGGGACTCGTGGTTGGCCGGGCTGATTGAATCAGGTCAGAAGATTATGGTGACTCTGCAGAGGTATAGCAATGACTGGACCCCACACCCACAGCCTGGGAAGTGGCGCTTCCTCTGTCCAGGGAGCTGACCTGGTGTGTGAATGGGGCAGTCAAGGCAGGCTGGTGCAGCACCAGGGGCAGGAAGATCAAGCAGCCTGGCAGTGGAGGAGACCCTTTGGGTGGACTCTGCCCTGGATTCCCCTGAAGTCAGACTGACCCAAATTCAAGTCCTTCCCATCAAGACCTTGGGCAAGTTCCCTGGCTGCACCTGCTCCTTCTGCCTAAGGGCATTAGGTCTCTAAATAAGTAGCTGAATAAAGGTGAGCAGAGATAACCATGGCTTTGTGTCTCTTTCCCACAGATGACGTGGCCCCCTATTTCAAGACAGAGCCGGTGAGGACACAGGTGCACCTGGAGGGAAACCGCCTGGTGCTCACGTGCATGGCCGAGGGCAGCTGGCCACTGGAGTTCAAGTGGCTCCACAACAACAGGGAGCTGACCAAGTTCTCCCTGGAGTACAGGCAAGCCTCACCTCCCCTCCCCTTCCTCCTGACTGCCAGGGTCACTACCATGCCCTGAAAGGGTATCAGGGAGGGGATCTCATGCAGCAGTTTGGGGGAGGGGATTCCCATTCCAGTGCTGGGAGACTGGGGCAGCAGAAGTGGGGGCCAAAGACAGCCCTGCCCCAGGGATGAGAAGACCCTGCCCTGCTGAGCCCAGCAGAGAACGGCTGGGAGGTGGGCCAAGGCGCTGCCCACACAGGGTGGCCCTCGAAACAGTGGGTGGGGCAGAGGTGGTGATGGAGGAGGGGCGCTCACCATCAGCAGCCAGGCTGTTGCCCTGGCTGTGACCAGTGCCCCTTCCTTCTCTCCCTGCTGAGAAGAACCTTGCTGTTTCTAGGGGGCACTATAAGTGGGGCCTGGACTCAGCAGAGGGGTGCAACGTGAGGCACCCTAAAGCCAGTAAGAGAGGAGCATGTCTGGGGGAACCATTTCCGTGGGACATGGAGGTGGCCCACCCAGGGTCTTTGGGTTATCTCCACTCCCTTTTTGTGCCCTCACACTGAGCTCTGGGCTGGCCCCTACCTCCCCAGGACACTGCCAAGTGGGGGCAAAGGAGAGGCTGGAAGAATAGGCTCTCAGAGGAGGGTTTGCTGCCAGAGGTGGTTGTGGGGGGCAGCTACTCCCCCAGCCCAGCTGGCCTCTAGCCCTTTGGGCTCCTCTCCGGCTCTTCTCCCCTCTTACTGGCCCCTGCAGCTGGTGAGTAATCCCCGGCCTGATGTGCATAATCGGTTTTGTTGGGGGAAACAAGCTTGTCTTGCCCTGAGGATGTGGATACAAACCTGCCACCAGGGACAGGAATGCAAATGAGAGGAGGGGGTTCAATTGCTGGAGGATCTGCCCTTTCCAGAGAATGACTCTCTTCTTTACAAAAGAAGACCAGAGTTTGGGGTGACTTCCAGGTTCCTTCTGCCTGGACCCTGGCCTGCATCAGCTAGTGGGTGTGGCCACTTTGGCAAAGGAGGGAGCAGGGGTGGCGGGGCAGGAGGATCACCTTCCCCTCTGGATGCTGAGAGATGGACCACGAATCTGGAGGCCCTCCATTGCTGGCCACTCCGTGCCTCAGGTCTCCGGGGAGACCACGAGGAGACTGGGGTGAGGGGCTCCCTGAACAGTCCCTGCGGTGGTTTATAGCTGGGGACCCGGGGACACTCCAGGCCACTGTCTGGCAGCACTGGGCAGTTTGACAGCCTCTGTGAGGAGATCCTGCGTCCTCTTGGGTGCAGCATGTCCCTGAAGGCATGCAGATGGCACACCACGGGTGGCAGGGGTGCTGGAGTCTCCCAGCCTGCCCTGACTTCTACTGGCCGGAGCTGGAGGCAGGATCTAGGAGGAGGAGAGCTGGTTCTTTGTCTTTCGGTGCCTGGGAACTGTAGGGATGCAAGCGTGGGCGCCACACAGAAGCAGGTTACAGCTCTGCGTGAGGGTCAGACTTGCCCCACAACGGAATAGTCTTCCTTTGGCAACAGTCCGTTCCGGGGGCATCCAGCTGATAGTCAGAGTCCAGCTGTTGACAGTGGTCATGATGGCAATAATAATCACTGGCAGTAAGAGCTGATATGGTGATAGACGTTGTAATGTGCACTCTGTGATTATCAGTCTTCTGCGAGCAGTCCCGTTTTCCCCATTCTGCAGATGAGCAAACTGAGGCTTGGAGAGATTAAACAATTTACCCAAATCAGATAGTTGAGCTGGGCTCTAACTAGAAGCCGTCTGACTTCTTTACCATCCATACGGCCTCTCATTGAAGAAGGATTGCTTCCTTAATGTGAACCCCAAGCAATCTCTATGCTAACTGTGCTCTCCAAGTTCTAGAAAGCAGAGCAGTGGGGAGAAGGCTAATATGCCATCTCAGAACTTGGTCCGGTGAAGCCATTTGGGGGACGCAAATGAGCTTTCACTAGGGGCACCGGTCCCCAGGCCCCTCACCCCCAGTACAGCTGGCTGAGGGGTACTGTGATGCGCCAGGCCTCCATCGGGCCACAGGGCACCGTGTGGCAGCCCCACACTCGAGCTACGTGCTGAGAAGGAGCGTGAGAGCTGTTGGCAGAGACGGGAAGGGGGACAGAAGTCACCGATGCCCACGTCACCACCCTGTCCCCAGTAAGGGCCTGGCTCACAGCAGGTGCTCTTCCTTTCCTTTCCTTTCCTTTCCTTTCCTTTCCTTTCCTTTCCTTTCCTTTCCTTTCCTTTTTCCTTTTTCCTTTTTCCTTTTTCCTTTCCGTCTTGAGGTTTTCAAACCTTGGAAAAATTGTAAGTATAGTACCACACATGCCCGCGCACATGTTACCATTCACCAGTTGTTCACATGTTCATCTGTGCTCTCTTGCTGTCTCCACACACACACACACACACACACACGTGTGTGCACTTTTTTGCCGAGTTACTTAGGAGTTGCAGACATGATGTTCCTTTACCTCTAAGTAGAATTTACTACAGAACCACAATACAGTTTTCACTCCTGAGAAATTTCTCATCGATACCACGCTACTGTCTACTACACAGTCCAGATTTCTCCATTTGTCCCAATTATTTCCTTTGTGGTTATGTTTAGTGTCATTGCTTGATACAGGATCTAATGAAGGAACACATGCTGAACTTACCGTATTTTTCAGACTATAAGAGGCATCCCCTCCCCCAAAATTTGGGGGAGAGTGCGTCTTATAGTCTGAATGTGGCTTTACATTTACATCAGTGAAATACTATGTTATTTATGTTATTAAATATTTTACCACATTTTTCGCTTCACCATTTTTTTCTACTTTCCTCCTCTAAAACCTAGGTGCATCTTATGGTCCAAAAAATACGGTAGTTGTCACGCCTCTTAGACTTTAGACTCCTTAAATCTGGAGCTATTCCTCATTTTTTTCCCTGCCTTTCACGGCATTGACATTTTCGAGAGTTCAGGGAGATTCAGCCTCCAGTGTGCATTTGTCCAGTCAGAGCTTCATAATCACGTTCACACTGGCCCTTTGGGGCCAGAATATCACACTGATGTGCATCCTTCTCTGTGCTTCACACGCAGAGGCACCGATTATAGTGACGGAAGGTTTGATCGGCTGATCGAGGTGGCATTCGCCAGATTTCTCCGTCGTCAAAGTGTGAAGGCATTCTCTCCCCTTCAGATGGCAGCTCCAGTCTGTGTGAATATCCTCATCTCCAGGAGGCTCCCACCCATTGTTTGGCATCCGCCGCTGAGTCGGACCTGAGTAAATGATCACCATGGGGGCTGTGACTAGCTGGTTTTCTTTGCTTATCCTTCCCTTTACTTTCACTGGCTGGTATCTTCCTGTCAGAAAAGAGCTGTCCTCTCTCGCCCCCTTTGAAGTAATTCAGCATCAGTACGAACTCATGGATGGTTTTTCCTACTCGGTGTGTCTCTATCCCCCCCTGTCATGGTTCATTTTGGCACACATACTAACCCAGACTTGGCCAGGAGAGTGTCTTTGAGCCTGACCCTGGGTCCTTTGGACATGTCCCCATTGCATTTCTTGTGCTTTCTTGCTTTTTGGCTCAAACGAAATGTTCCAGATTCAGCTTTTAAGTAAATGCATCCTGAAAATTCATTATGTAGGAGGTTGGCCAGCTTCACATCCCACAGTTCTCCGGCCACTGCTTGCTGCTGAGGACTTCCTTGTCTCTCGCAAACCCCAGGCTTGAGGTCAGGTGACGATATCCAATTTTCAGGCAGAAAAATGGCTAAATTTACTCAGCAGGTCGAGAGAAAATAAGATTGGAAGTGCTGCCATAAATTTAACTATGTTTCCTACCCCATCACCAAAGGAAGAAGTTTGCATTCATGTCCAGCCTCCAGAGGTCTTTGTTCTCAGTGGGATCTGTAATAGAATGGGCCGTGTATGCACGCACACGCACATATACATGTGTGCGTGTATGTCATCTGCCTGAAGGAAGTCCTATGCATCCTTCTGAGTGCAAGTGACTGGCAAGTTTGTGGGTCCACATCCATCTCTGGGGGGCAGAGTGGGAATAGGTGGGCTCTGCAGCATGGACCACCTGAGTCACACTGCTATCCCTTCACTAGCTCTGTGACTTTGGGCAGGATTACTTAGCCACCTGTTCTTGTGTTCCCACCTTGGAGTCAGGCGCAGCAATGCCTGCTTTATTTGAGAGGGTTATAGCAAGGGTTAAATGAGATTCTATGAGACAGGCCCAGTCCCCGGTGCAACAGACGTGAAATAAATGGTACCTGTTAGGATTATACAAGATGCCTGGCTCGATAGGATAATGGGGACAAATCTGGTCGCGAACCCACCCAGTCTCGTGTGTGGGTGGTCACGTGGGCTCTGTGCACCCGTTCCAATGCCACCGCTGTGGTCCAGGGCCCTTTCTAGAGCTCCTCTTGCCAACTGCTGTGAGAGCCCCTTGTTGGTGACATGTTTTATCCGTTTTGAAGCCAGCCTTAAATTTCCACTTTGGGGCTGTAATGGTTGGGGTACCACTTGGGTACAAAGCAAAATTTAATTCTTAAAAAAAATGAGATTTCTTTTCACATGTGAGATATCGCCTGGGAGGACCCTCCCAAAGGTGTGGGCCCTGGCCCCACGGCCCTCCCCATGGGTGGAACAGGCACACAGCCTCCCAGGGACTGTGCGTGTGTGTTGGGGTGGGGAGGGCTGAACACAATACTCAGACATACATGGTCTCATGTGTTTGTTACAGAGTGTGTGTGCCCGATTCCTTCCCAGGCTTGTACGCACGTTTAATGGTTGTAAGCGTTTCTGTACAAAGCATGTAGGTGTGTTTGTGTAACTTTCTGGCTTTGTGGGGTGGTAACTCACACAAGGGGCACATCTGTGTTGCCACGGGAGCCTCTTTGTCAGACCACAGCCCTGCACTCCCTGCTCTCAGCTCCCCACCCCCTCCCTCACCCCCCAGGGGCTGTCACCCCAGGCTGAATCAGCGCAGCCTCCGTTTCCCTATCCAGGGCTGCAAAGCAGCGGACAACCCCACCAGCTCAAGAACTGGCAGGTCGGGCCATGGCAGTGGAGGAGGGAGGGAAGATGGATGGCAATCACCTGCCCTTGTGACCGCATCACGGCAAAGTCACCAACCAGATCATTTTGTCCCGCCCCGATAATGCCTTCTCCCGTAATTATGATCACACTTAAAATTAAATAGGAAAAGCAATCAGCTAGGCAGATCACACTCACACACACACTCCCTGGCATAATCATGGGGCAAACCCAAAGGAGGTTTATGGAGCCTCACTCACTGCCAGGTATTTTCATACATCGTCTCACAGCGACACTGGGAGGGAAGCGTTATCATCACCCTCCTCTGGCAAACGAGGGCCCTGAAACTCAGAGAAGGTCCAGGACCTGCCTGAGGTCACCAGCAAAACAAGTGGTAGCTCCAAAGGAGGTCTGTCTGACCTGACTGTGTTCTGTCCTGCCTGCACAGATACACACAGGCTCCCGATGGGGCCCCTTTGTCAGGAAACCAGGGGCCCTGAGGCCCTTCCAAGGGGCAGGCATGAGGGTGTGAGACCAGCTGAGCCTGAGTCCTGCTCCCACGGCCCCAGGTGGCCCCAGGTGGCCCCTGGTTGGCATGGACAAGAGCAGGTGTGTGAATGGGAAGACCAGGTGAGCCAGGCTGGGCGTGTGGCTGGCCCCAACCTGGGTGCCCAGGTATGTCTCAGGAAACTGCACAGGTGTGTCTCAGGAAACTGCACAGGCTCAGTAGTGGGGAGAAGAAAGCCCCATGTGTGTGACAGCCCTGGTGAGGGGTACAAAGCATGGGAAACACAGAGAGACGGTGCAGCCTTTGAAATTCTTCAAAGACAAGCTTGAAGAGAAACTCCCTGGGCCAGCGGCTTTGTCTCTCGCTTATCCTCTGACCTCCCCTTAGAAGTGAGTGGAAGTGAGAGTGGGCAGCAGAGGCTGGGCAGGCAGAGGCAGGCTGGCTTCCCAGAGGGCCCTGGAACACATGCCACGTGAGTGCCAGGAACCGAGCCAAGCTCTTACTGGCAGCTGTTCTGAGACACTGGTACTATTGTTATCTCTGCTTTATAGCTAGGAATTGCAGCTCAGAGAGGTTCAGCAAATTGCCCAAGGTCACACAGCACTACCTTGAGAGTCAGGCTTCACCCTGGCTCATTCAGACCCCAGGCCTGGGACCCTCTCCTTGCTCTGTGCACCTTGTTGTGCTTGAACTTTCCCAGGGTGGTGGCACTGCCAATGCTCTCCTTTCTGGGGACAGCCCACCAGCCTTCTAAAGAGCTGCAGAAGGGGAAGGATTCACCACAAACCCATGAAACGTCCCCTGTTCTAAGAGTGTGTCACATATGTTAACCCAAGATAGTGAACACTCCGGCCGTCTACATGGCACTGGGCCCATTCTGGCTGCTTCCACTTAGGCTCTTTTCTCCAGCCCTGCACACCAGCACCCCTGCAGGGCGGCGGCAGCACAGCGAGGAGAGGAGTGCAGGGCTTCATGGACCAGTTCCCTGCCCAGGGCCTGAAGCCACAGGAGTGAGACAAGGGTCAGGTCCTGCCCATCCAAGCCTGAGGAAGGAGACTCAGGCATTTGTTCCTTCCTCAGGAAGAGATTGCGGACCTGCCGCCTGCCCGGCACAGAGCTAGAGCAGGAGGACAACAGGACAGCAGCACCCGTCCTGCGCTCCCGACCACTCTTTGGAAACATTTGTTTCTAGCCGAGGAGCAAGATGTGGTCAAGTGGCCCACAAGTGCCTGGGCTTAGAAGCTGCATCAGGTGATAAAGGCCAAGAGAATGTCCTCAAGAAGCTTGGGGCAGCCTCTGGAAGAAGTTGAACTTGAACAGAAGGGAAGAGCCACTGATTCTGAACGGGCTGTGAATGGGGCGCAGCCCTCCTGGCATGCAGATGCTGGGTGCTGGTGACGTGGAGCTAAATCAGACAGGAGGACCCTTGCTCTCATGGAACACCCAGTCCAGAGAGGAAGCAGATTTCAATAATTCTGCAAGGATTAATGGATTCCATTTTCGACAAGGGCCATCGAAGGAAAGCAAAGGTCTGAGAAGCCATCCCCGGAGACACTGAGACCGACAGAATGGGTGGAGGTGAGGTAGCCAGGGCTGGGAGTGGCTGGCGGGCAGGGGGTGCCCAGGGAGCCGTGTGTATACACGTTGAGATGGGAGGAGCTGAAAGACAGCCAGAGGGGACAAGGAGGGTGGGACCCTGGAGCAGTGCACAGGGGTGAGCAAGTGGGGGCTGGAGAGCTACCTTAGGGAGCTCTTCTCTTATGTCAACAGCTATGTGAAGCTCTTGAATGGTTTGCCACAGGGAAGGGACGTGACCAGATGCATGTTTAAAAATAGTTAGCCAGGTTGGAGAGCAACTGGGAGCTGGCTGGTCAGTCACGGTGGAAGCGGGTGATGGCCTGGGCCACGTTGGTGACTGCAGAAATGGGAGAAATGGATGGTGTGAGACATATTTAGGAGGTAGAATTGTCAAGATCTGATGGTCAGCAGGACTTGGGGGTGAGGGAGGGAGGTGGGTGGCAAGGCAGTTGGTGAAAGAAACCCCGGGAGAGCAGGAGTTTGCGGGGAGTCACTGCTCTCAGTTCTGGGTGCTCGGCGAGACATCAGATGGAGATGTCCAGCAGGCACGTAGACACGTGCCCGGAACTGAGAAGAAGAGCCTGAGCTGAAGAGCCTGATTGAGTCGCCAGTGTCAAGGGGGCAGTTGACGAATTGGGAGTGGGCAGGAAGAGAGAACGGACACAGCACTGGAGGCGAGAGCTCGAGGGCCCAGAAAGGAGGGAAGGAAAGGAGGTGAACGGAGAACGAAGCCAGGAGGCCAGGGCGGAGGAGCAACACCTGGAGGTGGGGCGTCCCAGAGGGAAGAGGGTGTTTCGAGGAGGACCAAGTGGCCAGCTGTGTCAACTGCTGCTGGAGACTAACAGCTATGGGCTAGATCTAGAGACATGGGCACCTGGTGACCTTCGGAGAGCGAGGGTGGATGAAGAGGGAAGGGGAGGATGGGGGGGCGGTGAGCCTGCGGGATCCTCACAGGCTGTCGGAGTGAAGAAGCAGAGGCAGGGATGAGCAGACATGATGGACCAGCTGGTGCGGAGTGACACCCTGGAGAAGGGGGAAGATGGCAGAGGATGACAGGGAGGATGGCGAAGGCCAGGAAGAACATTCTGGGCTACAGCCTGCAGGTGCTGGGCAGTCTTTAAAGGATCTTGGTCAAGGGAGCTCAAGACCCTGTACAATCTGAACCACTCCCCTTTCCAGCCTCCTCTCTCACCAGCCCCCTTTGCTAGTGGTCTGAATGGGCCATTTACCAATGGTCCCTGCTACCGATCTACGTGTACTGTCATCTCCGAGATTCTGCTCCCAGATCCCCCAATATGAATCCCAGGCCTGACCTGACTCACTGTATATCTTCGGGCAAATTAGCCCCTGCTTCAGTTGCCGAATCCATTACATGGGACTAAGGAAACCAGGACCTACCTCCCGGAGAGCTGCATGTCACATGAGATCAAGCCCGCAGAAGGGTGTCTGGTCATCGGTGTTCCTATAAATCGAAAGGGTGGCCTGGAAGCCACCAAGTAAATCCCGCCCACCTTTCCCCTCCCAGTGGGCAGGCAGTCCCCACCTCGTTCTTTCCGGCCACAGACTCATTCCCACCCTCCTGGCAAGTGATCTCCTCTTCCGCAATGAAGACAGATACCATCTGCCCTGTTCCAGCCTCTTTGGAGATTTGCTCCAGTTCGGCCGTGAGTTTGGACGTCTTGTCTGAACATTGAAGGCTGTTGGTGAGAGAGCTGAAGTGCAGGAATTAGTTATGATGGGCATAAATTGAATTTTAATAGAGATGTACGTGGCATGGAGCCAGTGTACTCAGGCAGAGGGAAGGTAGTAATTAAAAGTTAACGAGTCTAGAAATGTGCGAGTCTTCAGGGAGGGATGGGAGAGGTGGACCCGGCGAGGGGGGGGGGGAGGCGGGCATGAGGCCCCAGCCAGGCAGAGGATCCAGAAGGGAGGAGGGCTGACCTGCCTGCTCCTCTGTGTCTGCATACACAGGGGACCTGCAGCAGCAGTGTGGTGGCGGAGTCTCAGGGACCCTCGGACAACACCCTGTGCTGCCGTGAGGAATGCAAGGACTGCAGCAGGGTCTGGAGACCTCAGCGCCGCTAGCTTTCGGGGCGGGACCGCTCTTTGTTATAGGGGACTGCCCTGTGCATTGTGGGGTATTTGCAGTATCCCTAGCCTCTGCCCACTGCACGCCAGTAAGCCCCCTTCAGTTGTCACGTTTGGATGTGACAACCAAATATGACTCCAGACATTGCCAGATGTGCCCTGGGAGGGGGCCCACATCACCCCCATTGAGAGCCAGATCCCCAGAGCGAGGTACCAGTGCCCCCCTCGCCATACTCTCCCAGTGAGAGCCAGAACCAGCCCTCTGCGTGCAGGCGACCTGCTGTGCACGGCTTGGGGGCCCGGCTGGGCCAGAGTCCCACTTGGGGGTCTCTCCTGCCCCCCTGTGACTTTTTGTGACAATCCCAGTAGACAGTACTTCACAGAGTTGTGCAGTGGCTTTCATCCCTGCTTCACTGGGTCCTCGGTGTAGGATGAGCACGGCAGGTATGACAATGTCACTGCACAAAGGAAGACGGAGGCTGGGGAGACGGAGCGCCTGACCCAAGCCCGTGCACCCTGAGCAGAAGCCTCCAGCTCCCTGAAGTAGAACAGTGCATGCCGGTCCCTTGTGGGCAGCCCTACCAAAAGCCTGCTGGTGCTGGAGGGGTTGAGGCCATTGTTGGGGAAAAACAAGGCACCTTGGAGCCCGTTAGCAGCCCTGACCCAGTCCCCACAGGTGCCTGAGAGTGCCTCCTCACATGGCCCTGAGGCCCTAAAGCCTGGGCTATCCCCCCACCCTGTTGTGGAAGCCTCCCCCAGCTCTAGGACTGATTTTTCCTGGACCTGAAGCCTCAGGGTTTGTGGGTGATGGGAGAAGCCAGGAGAGAGGCGGGTGACAGGGAGAGGAGCCACGAGAGAGATGGACAAGAGGGAGAGAGGCCAGAGGGAGAGCCCCAGAGGGTGGTCAGGGCAGGTGGCGAGCAGCAAGGGCACAGCTGGCTCCCTGGGCCTAAGGTTAACGTTGCCATAATTATGTCAATTAAGACAAATAAGTTCAAAATGTACGAGGAAAGAGGGAAGAAACAAACATCGCTAAAACATTGACTGTCTCCGTTTCCATAGCAACCTGTATCCTCACACTCTCATCAATGGGTCCTGGCTTGGGGAGGGAGAGGGCCCCAGTCTCGAGGAAGCCGGAGATGGAAGGACCCGAGCTGAGGGCAGCGAGGTCTGGGGAGGACACACCCAGGGCCTTGGGAGAGTGACAGCCACAGAGTGGCTCCACTAGCACCTAGGCCAAGCCCCTCTGTCTCGCTGTGGGGATACTGTGGCTCTGAGAGGGCAATGACTTTTCTCAGAGATGGGGGGTGAGCTAGTGTCGGAATGCAAACCCAGGCCCCCAAGTCCCCACCCCAGTCTGCTTGTATTTCACTGGTCCACCTAGTTCTGCAGCATTCAGGCATGGTTGAGGGCCCAGGCCACAAGACCCAGTTGGATTTGGTGACACTTCCCTCATCAGGCTGAGCACCTCAGGATATGTGGGTGCACGCCGTGCCAGTACATAACCCGCAAGATCAAGGCTGGTGCTCCGATCACCGGTCCTGCCCCGCCTCTCTCTCCCCTTGGATGTCTGCTGACTTCTCTTGGTGCCCTTGTGTCCCCATGGTTTGGAGCATCACTGCAAGGTGTCAGTGCCCTGAAGACCCTCGGAGCTGGGGCAGGGAGGACATGTCCACGAAGCTGTGGATCCGTGGGTCCCCCTGAAGCTGGGGCAGGCAGGGAGGAGCTGCTCTCACAGGCCCCTGTGTGTCCCCCCTTCAGCTAACGTGCTCAGTGGGCACAGCTCTGCGCGCCCACTGCGGCCCACTTGGGGCTCCAGCATGACCGCACACAGGCAGGCTCCGTGTGAGTGAGACTGCTGCTCATCTCACCGGGCAGCTGGCGGAGTCCAGAGCAGTTACTAGGCTTCCCACTTTACAGACGCAGAAACTGAGGTCCAGGGAGAAAGGGGCACGTCCAGGGTCACTGCATGTTAAGGGAGGAACCAGGGACTTGGACCTGTGGCTGACCTCATGGAACAGAACTGTCTAGAATACACAGATGTGTTCACTGAAGACACGCCCTCTCTTCTCCCTGCTCCCTCTTCCTGCGGTCTGACACCGACAGATTTTCCTCAGCCGGTCCTGGCAGCCCTGGGGGCCGGTGGCGTGCAGATCCCCAGAGTGCAGAGTAGAGCACGCAGATGAAACCCTGGCTGCCACCTTTAATGAAGGAAAGCTCTTCCCTAACAAACTGAGTCTCTTTATTTCAACCCCAAGGAAACTTAACATTCATATTAGGAATGGTTTGATCATCCATCACCTGAAATTGACAGGTTTGAATTTGGCCTTGACCCCTGGTAACCAGCGCACAGGGATAGGCTAGGGCCGTCTGGCAGGCGGGGCCCAGGTCCTTGGGGAGGCATGTATGTTTTTCTCTGGGATATTCCAATATATGGAAATGAGGTCTTATTCCTTCTCCCCACACAGCTGGGCTGGGGATCCCCTCATCTTCCCCTCCCCTACATGTTTTCCTATCCCCCGCTCCTTGCCTCTCAGCCAGGACACAGACACTAATTAGGCCTTGACTCAGTTACTTGCTCAGACAGGCAAAAGGTCTAGACAGATGCCTGGGGAGTTGGTAATGGCCCTGCTTCCTGGGGCTGCTCCCTGCTTGACTCCTCCTCCCCACCCAACCCATTCACGGGATTTCTCAGTCTCAGTGCGGGAAGGTTCAGGTGGCCTCTCCCTGTGTCTTCGTCCCCCATAGAGGAGTCTCTGCCCCAGCCCCCTTTTCTGCTCTCTGACTAATGGGGCACCAGGGTGTCTGTGACTGAATTTCCACCCAGCCAAGGGAGAGGCTTGCTCCCAGCTAGCTGCCCAAGCCCCTGAGGCACAGAGCCTTCTGGGAGTGGGCTTGGAGGAGCGGGCAGGGGTTGGGAGCACAGGTTTCAGCTCCCACTGGCAGCCCCAGGGGGTGAAGTGGGGTGGGGGATGTTGGCAGATGCTGGCCAGTTCTCAGCTGAGTGTGAGGAGCAGGTGGGGGCTCCCAGAGGGAGGGCTTGGGGAAGGGACAGGCCATTCGTCCTGCAGAATGAGGAATTGTAACCCAGAAAGGCAATCCCCCCCACGAGACACGGCACAGACCCTGGCAGTAAACCTACAGCACATCAGGAAGCTGCAACCACTGCAGCCTCTCCTTGACCCTGAACCCCGAGGGAACACACAGAGTATGGTGCCCAGCCCGAAGGAGCAGGCGCAGCCTGGCCCCAGCCAACAGTTAGCTGTTGCTGCTGCCCAGAAAACACCCCAGACTTGAGTGGTTTCACCAGCCATGGTGAAGTACTTCTGTGTGCAGTACTTCCCTGCGTGTCTCTCCTGGGCCTCCCAGGAAGCTGCACTGGACTGGCAGTCAGCGGGGGCTGGGCCCGGGCGGCTGCGGCGCCGGGCCTCCTTCCTCCTGTGGTTTACTGTCCTTCGTGGATGCCGGTCTCCAGGCAAGGGTCTGGGGGAGTGAATGTAAAAGCTGCAAGTCTCTTGGGTCCTAGGCTCGAGAATGTTCCACCCCTTCTCTCAGTGAAAACAAGTCACGAGGCCAGCCCAGACTTGGGGGCAGGGCCAGAGCAGATCCCACGTCCTGACTGGAGTTGCTGTAAAATGTCAGGACCGAGCACCTCACTGTCCCGGCCTGGCATTTGCCCAGGTCACCTTTTACAGATGGTGGCTCACTGGTGCGTCCCCAGGGCCTCGTTAACACCGTTCTGGCCTGGGTCCCCCACCAAGTGCCTCCTAAGTCAACTCTGAGCGTGACTTTGAAACCCGAAGAGAACGGGCAGAGGTTGGAGGTGAGGCATGCTGGACGAAGCCAGAAAGGTAGGGCCGGTGCAGTCGTGTCTGGGGCCAGCTACCCAGGGGCCGAGCACATGTGCGGAAGGCAGAGTGGGGACTTGGCTCCAGGCCCTGGAGCTCAGGGCAGCCACTGTCACAGTGACACTGGATGTCATGATAGCCATGGCTCAGCCTCTGCCCCTGGGGTGGCCTGCTGGGAAGGACTTGTGTGGGCGCTGGGCCTGGTAGGAGGAACTGAGGGCAGGGGTCCGATCTCCCAAGACAAATGACTAAGTGAATAGCAATAACGTCATTGGTCTCAGGGCTAGCCAGCTCCTCGGGAGTGTTCACCCCGTGCCTCACACCAGGCCCGTCCTCCAGAGTGCCTTCCAGCAGGGACTACCGAGTGGCTGTGGCCAGCACGAAATCGGGAGGCAGCCTCTTGGGGCTCTGCCACCTACTTTCTGTGTGATCTTGGGCAAGCTACTGGACCTCTCTATGTCTTCACTTCCTCATATTTTTCATTTGCCAAATTTGGATAAAATTAATCTGACCTCACAGAGTAGTTAATGAGGAGTAACTGAGTTATCTATCATATGATTAAAGTGCTTAGAAGAGTGGCTGGCCGATATATTGTTATTGTTACTATATTACCCCTACTTTATGGATGAGGAAATGGAGGCACAGAGAGATTAGGCAACTCACTCAAGGTCACACAGCAAGTAAAATACACAGACAGTCAGTAACCCCCCTTCTCCACCTGCACCCACCCGCCCTTAGCGCAGGGCTACTTAGGCAGAGTTTAGCAGGGTGATGTGAGTTGGGGCCCCTGGGCACTGTGCTGTAGCGGGGTGTTTTCGACCTGTGCAAGAGCTCCGCCTGCCCAGGCTTGCTGAGCACCGCACTGCGGGAGGCAGAGGGTCAGCCGCCGAGTGGGATGGAAAGACAGGCAGCTGAAGAACCGGGAAGGGGCCCGGTAGGGAAGTTCTGCGCCTGCATGGGGACCTCAAACACTGGGGCCTGCCAGTGAAGGAAGGTCTAGGTGGAGTTCTGCCAGGTGTGCTGTGAAGTGACAAAAACCAGGGTGACATGGAGTATTCTCATAAAGCCAGATTCATTCCATATATAAAACTCTCCATCCCTTGTACTCCTTTGGTATTACAAATGTCCTTTAGGAAATTCAGTGAAACCTGCATGACAGATATTTTGTTCTCATTGGCTTCATATCCTTTTTGCTCGAATTAAAGTTAGCCACCCCTGCCGACCCCTATGTATGGGTATGGACGTGGATTTGGGTGTGGATAATGGACCTGGATGTTAGGGTGAGCAGGCAGT
Organism: Tonatia bakeri; assembly: GCA_004024845.1. Taxonomy (NCBI): domain Eukaryota; kingdom Metazoa; phylum Chordata; class Mammalia; order Chiroptera; family Phyllostomidae; genus Tonatia; species Tonatia bakeri. Next base: position 33,162 of record PVIA01005309.1, read on the forward strand.
TTTACGGGTCTGTGAAAGCATGATGTTTCTGCTAGACCGTTCATATGTTTCTCAATGGGGGAACAGTGTCGGGTTACGTTTGTCCCCAAAGCCCCCAGCACCGCACTGGACATGAGTAGTTATTGCTGTGTGTTTCTCACCTTGGTGGAAGGGCAGCCAGGACTCTCCCAAAGGGAGATACAGCACAGAGCTGGGAGCTAGGGGAGAGCTCAGGGAGCACACGGCTGCCCTGTCCGGGCAGCTGAGCCTTGGACTCTGACAGGAGAAACGCAGGTAATGAGAAAGAGCGTCGGCTCTGACCTTGAATCGAGTCTGCCCAGGGAAGGGCACGGGCACCTCCCCACGCACCCCCACCCTCCCCTGCCAGGGCTGCCAACAGCAGGTGCTGCAAGATGGCAGGTGCTACAAGATTCCCAGCTTCCCTTGGCCTGACCTGCCCTGGCAAGCTGGGGGAAGCCCCAGAGAGACCGATGCCTCCTCCAGCCTTATCAACATTCATTAATCCCACGAACATCTGGCCTGGGGAAATCAGGAGCCCAGTGAAGACCAGGGGGCAGGACTCAGCCGGGCAGGACACTCGGGCTGGCTGGACAGAGCTTGCCAGGGTTCACACTGCCACTCACACCACCACTACCCCCCTCCCCACCAAGTAGATGCTTCCCATGCACATCCGCCCCACCCTCCTTAGTATTAATTAGCCATTATCCTTTGTGGTAACTAACGGGGCCATGGCAAAGTCATTCCTGCCCACAGATGAGAAAGTCTTCATTCCCTTCTGTTCCCTGCAATTCAGGGACACCGAGGGGCTGATGTTGAACTCTTCCCTGCGGCCTCCCAGGCAGCGTGTTGTCCAGGGGGAGCAGAGGGAAGTGAGGAGACTGGGAGGGGACTAGGGACGGGGGGTTTCTAAGCAGAATAACATTGCCATCTGAATGCAAGGAGCTGACGACTGCACAGTGCCAGGGGGACCACGGATATGCTGTCTTTGTTGCTGTTCTTATTACTGCCGGTACCCAGAGTCTCATACACTGTCTGACGGGCTGTAGGCACTCCAGTCCGAGTTGAATTATCAAGAGGAGGAGTAATCACGTAAGGTCACGTTTATTAAGGGCTTACTGAATGTCAGGCACCGTGCTAAGCACTTTGCAGTCTGTTCTGCTATAATATGCGATTTAAGCATTTGTAAAAATCACCACACTATGCAAAATTGCACAATAAAAACCACACAGCTAATGGGGGAAATGGGGTGAGGGAACAACAGTCAAAAACTTCATCAGAAACACTTAATAAAGATGATCGCACAGTTCCGTGCATATCCAGTGGTTCAGAAATGCATAAATACTACAATAAATATGGCACTTCGCCTGGGGAAAGGCCTGGAATTTGCTCGAGGGAGTGGGCATGGGAAGGTTGCCGCTGTGAGTTGTTGTGACGGGGAAGGAGGGAAGTCTGGAGTCGGGAGAGATGGCAGACCAGGGGTGCCCAGGTGAGCTCGTTTTGTGCTCAGGGAGCTGCGGATACCTGGGGGGGTGGGGGGCAGGGCGTGTCACTGCGGCTCCTTTCAGCTGCCTGTGTTCGTCCACGTTTCCCCAGTGTCCCTTGTGGGCAAAATCATGCACGAGCAAACACAAAATTTGAGTAAGGCTCAGATTGCCCTCTAATGTATCAGTTGTGTTGGAACAAAAGCCTCAGCCCCAAACTTCCTGGACTTGTATTTTCTATAAGGCACTGCCCTTATTGTACTCATTGTACAGATGGTGTGCCTGAGGCTTAACGAGGTCCAGCCCTTCCTGAGGTGGCATGCTGAGTAAGTGGGCAGCGAGCACTGAAGTAAACCTGAGGCCAAAGCAATGTCCTAAAAGATGCTAAGATGCTAGTTCTTTGGGACTGCAGGCAGACTCCGGTCAGACGCGGCGGCGGCACTTGACTCGATCAGCCCCGTCATCGCTCCCCTGGTTCGTGGCAAAGACCAGACTGGCCTCCAGCCGCCTGGCCCTGACCGCCTCCACCTCGCTCTCCGCCCTGTAATCAGAGCCATCTCTGTAACAGCGCACATCTGCTTATTTTACACCAAGGGTTGGCAAGCATTCTCCAGAAAGGGCCAGGCAGTTGCGATTAGGCTTCGAGAGCCATACAATCTGTTGCAACTTTTCAGCCCTGAGGTTACAGAGCGAGAGCGGCCAAAGTCAGTGCGTCCAGGAGTGAGCTGGCTGCGTTCCCATTAAAGCTTTATTTATGGAGGCGGGAATTTGAATTTTGTACAGTTTTCACCTCTTGTGAAACATTGCTCTTCTTTTGATTTTGTTTAACAATTTAGAAATATAAAAACTATTCTTAGTACACATTGCCATATGACAGAGGGTGGGACGGAGATTTGGGTGTAACGTGGGCCGGAGTCGGCCAGCGCCCATTTACACCCCTGCCTGCTCCCTCAACAAGTTCCTGTTGTCCTTAAGAAAAAGTCCAAACACTTCAACCCTACCCGTGGGCCCTGTGGGGACTGGTGCCAGCCACGAAGCCCGCATCCCCCCTGGCCAGAGCACACTGAGTGACTCCCAGTTTCAGTTCTGGCTCTGATGCCTGTTGGTCATGCCTGGCACCCTGGTTCACCCGTGTGTCCTACCTTGGACAGCACCTTCTCCTAAAAGCCTCTCCTGTCCTCTCCATCCCCCCAGCCTCCAACAGCCCTCCTCCAACAACTCCACACCGCCCCCTCCACGCACACCCTCCCCAGTCTCATCAGCTCCAAGTCTGTCACCTTAAGGCGTGGCCCTGGTTCCCCACCTCCCCCAAATAAGCGGGGCCTCTGGCATCGCAGAACCCTAGACAACCCTCCCTCTACCCAGGCAAATCTATTTAGGAGACTGCTCTCTGGCCACCAGGGTTGAGAGGTCTTTAGAGGCAGCCTCTCCCCTGGACACCTGGCAGATGGGGGAGGGCCTGGAGAAAGCAAATAGATTAGGCTGCATGGCCCCCACCCCCTACCCCTCCCCACCGCCACCATGATTAGGCCACAGAGCACAAGCCACTAGGTTCCTTGAGGCCAGATTTCCACAGAGCCTCTTTAGGGGCTTGTTTTAATTTGCTTGCTTTCTGATCCACCTCAGCATGCAAAGGAGCCTGGGGCATCTCAGGAAGGTGTGGGGAGACAAGGCAAAGGATCCCCCTTTGCTCCGGAGAGGTGGAGGAAGCAGGAAGCTGTGGGGGAGATTCCAGAACATCCTTGTAAGCAAAACGAGAGGCAGTCCATTTTCTTGCCTTTCTGTTCTTTCTTTTTTCTCTTCTTTTTTTAAGTGACCACACTGCCCCCCTCAACCCTCAGGATTTCTTCTTTCTCAGTCACTTTTTAAAAAATCCAAACTGAAACAGCCTCAGGTTTTAACTCCTTGCACCCTGGACAGATCTTGCCTTCCCTGTCTCTTTGGTCCTTTCCGTTCCCAGCAATAAATGTCATTTATTGACATTTATTGACATTCAGAGGGGGAACTCTCCCCTTTTCTGAATGGTCCCCAGAGCTCATTATTGTCGTCTTGGAGCAGGACTCCTGGGTCAGGGAAAGGACTGGGCAGTCCCCTTGAAGCATCTCCCTGTGGGATGGGAGAGAACTGCCCGCTGAGGAAACCAAGGACCCCAGGACAGGTCAGGGGGCATGCGTAGGGTGGGGACACGCGTGGGGTCAGATGGGCCTGAAATTGAATCTCACATTGCTGTCCTTGAGCTGTGCAACCTCAGGCAACTTGCTTAAACTTTCTGAGCCCAGGTCCCCTATAAAATGGTTAGGAGCCCTTCTCCCGCAGTAAATTGGGGGGTGGGGGGTGAGCCAGCTAATGTATTTCAAATGTTTGCTCTGGACCCAAGGCCGGCGTTATCATTTTTGGAGAGAGGGTCCCAGCTGTGACAGTCCTACCCGCCCATCTCAGGCGCCTCAGCTTCCTCCTAGGCCTCCCTCCTTCCCCATCTGTCTACTCACCCAGAGTCTGGGGAACCACTCTGCTGATGGAAATCCTTAATCAAGTTCTCTTCCCTGCTCACTGACAGCAATTCATCCGTCCAGAAGGTCACAGAGCAGACGACGCCCTCGCCTGCCCAAGAAGCCAGGCTGTCACGGTGTTACCCGCCCCCAGCTCGGTAACACTGCTGTCCCTCCCATTGACCACAGGCCCCAGGATCAATCAGAGCATTCCAGTTCTCCTGGGGGATCAAGGAAGCTCAGGGCCACATGCCAGGCTCAGGCCCCCACTTCTGAAATCTACCATTCATCAGAAGGCGCTCAGACAAGCCCACAGCTGCGTCTGGGCTGAGCAGCCTCCTTCAGGGTGTCTGCATCTAGCTCGGCTCCACCCCAGGCTGCCTGCTTCTGAAGGATCTGCAGGCGATGCGCAGTATCCACACTCATCACCCATACTGTGAGTACTCACCCTCCCATGTGGTCAAAGAGTCTTTCCTGGCCCTGGCTTCATCCCCAGCCTGGAGGAAACCTGGCAGTATGAGTTTCTTACAGCCCCTGTAACAAGCAACCACACGCTTAGTGACTTAAAACAAGGCATGTGTTTCTCTTCCAGAGCTAGAGGTCAGTCTGGAAATCAAGGTGTCAGCTGGGCAGTGCTCCTTGGGAAGGCTCTAGGGAAGAAGACATCCCTTGCCTTGTCCAGCTTCTAGAGGCCATCTGCACTCCTTGGCTCGTGGCCCCGCACCCCTGCAGCCTCCGCTTCTCTCTCCACACCTCCACTCACTCTGACTCTGCTGCCTCCCCCTGCAAAGGACCCTTGGGATCACAGCGGGTCCACTGGGATAAAGTCTCCTCATTCAAGGTCCTTAATTTAATCACACTTGCAGAATCTCTGTACCATAAACTGGTGGCTTAAAACAACAGGCATATACTCTCTCCCAGCTCTGGAGGCCAGAAGTCCAAAGTCAAGGTGTCGACCAGTCCCCCAGGGAAATGCATTCTGTGCCTTTTTTCTAGCTTCTGCTATTGTTGGCAACCCTTGGCATTTCTGGTTTGTGGCAGCATCACCCCAATCTCTGTCACATGGCCTTCTCCGTGTCTGTGTCATCATATCTCTTCTTATAAGGACACCTGTCTCTTTTCATAAGGCCTACTCTACTGACCTCATCTTAACTCGATTACACCTGCTAAGACCCTATTTCCAAATGAGGTCCCGTTCACAGGTCCTGGGGGTGAGGATGTCAGCACACGTCCTGGGAGGACACAACCCAACCATCCTGCCCCGTGACACGTTCGCAGGCTTCGGGGAAAGGGATGTGGACAGCTTTGGGCAGGGGGCAGTGTTTGGCCTCCCCCACTAGCCATTTCACTCATCACCGAGAGAACACTCATCGAGCATGTGTTGTTCTAGGCGTGGCACGTGGGGGCGTGCAACAGAGTACAGGACATGGCTTTGTGGAGACATGCACAAGTGCATGGACGTCAGGACATTAGGTTGTGACATTAGGTCTGGCAAGAGAGAACCGCAGAGTGGCTCAGGGGAGGTTGGAGAAGTCTCCCTCAGAGGGACATCCTTGCAGAGAGCACACAGGTGCCCAGCGGGCTGGGGGGCAGACACTGCCAGAAGGTGGTACAGCTGCAGAGGGAGGCTGGTGGGGAACTTCCCGCTTCCTTGAGGCAGGGTTCCTCAGGAGCCCCGTGCCCAGTCATTCCCTGCTTGCTGCAGGTGCTACAGACAGACACCTGTGGATGGGAGTGAGTCCCAGCCGCTCACCTGTACCACAAGCGGGCATCCACATCCCCACCCCTGTGAGGTGTGCAGAGACAAGCACATAGACCTGACACCTGTGACCCAGGGTCACTTCAGCCCCATCCCCTGTCCTCTGTCAGGGCCCCTCTCCTGCTCACTGTGGTAGCACCCTCTACCCTGCAGGCCTCCAGGTGGGGGGCACCCACTCTGCCCAAGTCCCCCACCTCCCAAGGCCATCCATTTCTGTATTACCCAAATGCCCACAGTCTGCAAGGGAACGAGTCCATGACCCTCTCCCACCTTCCAAGGACTCCAGAGGACAGCACTTGCCTCTCCTGAGCCTCACAGCTATCGCTACCACTCCTGCTCCTGCTCCCAGAGTTGAACCTTAGTTCTTCCTCAGCCCCACCCCTGGGGCTGCTGCCTCCTCAGAGGGCCACCCGTCCCCTGGCTGGGAGCACAGCCTCTCCCCTCCTTCCCCAAAGCACCATTAGCAGAAGCCACTTGTGCATGTAACAGACTCGCCAAAGATGTGGGACGGGATTACAGTGCAGGGTGAAAACGGCTTCCAGTGGGAGAACAGAAATCACTGTTCCTGAGTGGCCGGTCCATCCCCACCACAGGGTGTATGCACCTCCCGTCACCATCCTCCCAGGCCAGCTCTCCCCAGGCTGCTTCTGCTTCCTGTGTCCCCTCTCTCCTTCTCTGCTTCTGTGTTTCTCCTTCCCCCTCCCTCTGTCTGTCCCTCCTCCCACCCCATCTCACTCTCTCCCTTTCTCCTGCTCCCAGCCTGCTGTGAGTTCAGGATTCCTCGAACTGCTGCTGGGGGGGGAAACTCAACATGCCAGTGACTGTGTCACATACAGCAGTTTAAATCTGCCCCTGACCCCTCCACCCCTGACCCCTCCACCCCTGACTCCTCCACTCCTAACCCCTCCACCCCTGACTCCTCCACCCCTGACCCCTCCACTCCTGACCCCTCTACCCCTGACCACTCCACCCCTGACCACACCACCCCGATTCCTTCCATCACTAAAGTCCCACTGAAGGGTTTTCCTGATCAGTCAAGCTCCTTCCTCCTGGGTCCTCTCCGTGACTAGAGTGGCCACCACTTAGCAACAGCTTCTCTGTGCCGTGCTCCAGACCAAACCCACGGGCCCCGCCTGCTTAGAAGCACCCCTGTTCCCTCCATCACCAAGAGTGTCTGTGCATCAGGGGAGAGTGGGACAGTGAAAACTGTCCTTTTTTAAAGCCAGTGCCAGGAATGACAGACCCCAAACTATTGAGTATGTGTCCAGTCGAGGTTCATCTTCTCTGCGGCCTGGACTGTCCCAACGTACCAGGTACCCATTAGTTGTGTGACCTGGGCGACCTACTTAATCATTCTGGGCCTGTGTTCTCACCCGTAAACCAAGGTTTCCATTAGCACAAGCCCACTGCAATACTATGAGGTTTAACCGAGTTGATGTATGTTGAAGTCCTTAGAACAGTACATTCTCATACTACTAATAATTTGTTAATTATGCAATGGTACAATATTATTTTTATTAATTACCTGGTACATGCACTTTTCCCTTTAAATCACCCTGGACAGTTTCACCTTCTTTCCTGAAGAATCCTTTGCAGAAGCAAACCCGCAATACAGAGCCCACTTCTAGCCGCTCACCGCCCCTGGGGCCAGTTCCTGGGGCACCTACACCAACTGTTCCCCTACTGCAGGTGGGGGCGTGGCAGGTGTGCCCGCAGGCTTCTGAGGACATGGAACACATGGACATGCATGTACCTGGGCCTGCTGCCTCTCCCGTTGCCCAAAAGGCCTTAGGAAGATGGAGGGAAACCTGGGTCCCCAGAGCTGAGCTGCCTGTCGCTGACCTCACAGCCTGTGTCGGCCTTAGATATCTGCAGTGACACCTGCAGGCAGTGCACAGAGGACCCAGCTGCCCCCCCGGGGATGTGGAGGCCCAGCTTGCCTTCCCTCCTGGAACCCTATTCCCTAGAGGAGAAGAGGCCCGGCAGGTGCCTGGCAGAGCCCCTCCGTGAGGGAGCCTGGGGAAGGTGCCCAGGGGTGTGGTCTGCTGCCCTAAACTTCAGCACCACGCCTCCCTCCCCTCCCAGCCTCCCTCTCCAACACAGGATCTTTGGAAAGAAAAGCCTCGGGACCGAGGGGTCAGTGGCTCGAAATCCCTGTCCCTGAGGACCACCTAGAACCTAGAAAATGTGCTTTGGGTCGGGGAGCGTGTGTGGGTCTGGGACTCGCCATCTGTCTCCCTCGAGTACATCTCAGTGAGGCAGCCGGTGCCTGCCTGCCATGCGCTCAGTGCAAGAAAGGGGGTGCCTGGGACTGGGCAGCATGGACTTGGGTGTGCCCAGGGTGACATGAGCGTGTGTTCACCCTGGGAGTGTTTCTTGTGGACTGAGTGTATTTGCATAAGTGTGCATGCAGGTAGGAGGTGTGCACACATGTGCATGTGTGTATATAATTGTATGCTGTGCATGAGTATGTGCATGCATGTGGGTGAGTATGCACAAGTGTGTGTGCACATGTTAGGGTGTGTGCATGAGTATATGTGTGAATGTGATGGGTGTGCACACATGCACACATGACTGCATGTGAGTTTGTGGGGGGTGGATTGCATGAGTGTACACATATATCTACAGCTTTTTTTGTGTGTGCATGTGGGTGCATGTAGGAGTATATGCATGGGTGGAATATGTGTGTATGCACGTGTGTGTGTGTGCAGATGTGCATGTGTGTGCCCAGGTGTGTGCGCACACACACATACCTTTCCTCCGTGTGAGCATCTGCGTGCATCTCTGGGCACCTGATTTATTAATGAGGACAATAGAAGGAGAGTGTGCCTATTATTTCTGGTGTCCGCATCAGCTCCTGTCAGCTTCGTGGAATTGAAATATCTTATTTAATATGACTAAGAATCATTTTAAATATCAACTGTGACACTCAAGGACTTGAACCAAAAAGGGCATTGTGTGTTTCCCCGTGCTGGAGAAGATGCCGCATTTGTTAGGCAGTGATTTTCTCCCCTGCCTGTCTCTTGTCTCTAAAAATCCAATTATCTGTCCTGGCTCTTCCCTGTGTTGTCGTCGAGTGCCCTCGCCCAGAGCTCATCTCTGCATCTCGGAACTGTGTAGACGTGTGGGTTAAACCAGGACACCCTGTGACAGGGCCGAGGGACAGACTCCCGGTGTGCCTTCCCGTCTTCCCAGCCTGGCCCGAGCCCAGCCCAGCCCCCAAGGCTCTCTCCACTGCCTGCTCCCTCTGACCATCACTGGGAGAAAGCAAAGCCTCCTCCGCCAAGAGATTCCGCGCTCCTCCGCAGCCGTCAGAAAGTCTGGGGAAGCTCTAAGTGCGGTTGTGGAAAGAGTTCCGAGATATCTTGTCACATGCACAAAGCAGGAAACAGAACAGCTCAGAGAGGAGGCCCTGTTTCCTGCCTAAAAGTGGGGGGATTAGGAATTTGCAGAAAGAAATTCTGAGGAGAGACTCAAGAAACTAGCAACAGTGGTGCACAGTAACAGTGTGCCGGGAGCGGGGATAGACCGCACAGCAGGGGTACAGGGATGGGAGGGACGGTCACTGTGCACCTACTCTGTTACTCTTTGCACATTGAATCCTGTGAATATATTCCCTGTAATAAATTAACAAATAGGCCCCTGGGGCCACGCCCCTGGGACCACTCCTCACGAGATGGAGAAGGAGGCCGCAGGTCAGCCAGGAGCTGGGCCTCCTGCCCACCTTCACTGCTCCTCACCCCAGAGGATCCGGGCTCGGGTCCCGCTCCCTGGAGGGACCACATAAACAGGGATGGCTGGGAGCTTGGGAGGTCAGGCTGGTGAAGAGAGGGTCATTGGGGTCAAGGGGCTGAGAGGGGCGGCCTTCGAAGGGGAGCTGTCATTTCCTTGCTGTCCCAGTGTCCCTGAGGAAGCAGGACACAGTCTCCACCCGTGGCACAGGGGCTGGGGCAAGGCCTCTCTATCAGTGAGGAGCATTGGGAAACCCGGGGCCCACAGCAGATCCTTTGTTGGTGTCTGGGGACCGTTGGGCTTCACATCCATGAGGAAGCCAAAGAACTTGCCAGGCAATCCCACCATGCTTGGCACAGAGCCCTGAATGACCCCCGCCTCGGGTGGGGGTCAGGGGTCCTGCCACACCTCCCTTGTCTTCCTCCCTGGGCCTCCTCACCTCATCCCCACACCTTCCACTCCCCACCAGTGACTCCAACACTTGTCCCTCACTTGACAGGCGTTCCCTTCCTCTTGTAATGTTCACATCAAAGACAGCCCTCATTGTCCCCATTCTACAGATGGAAAAACTAAGGCTTGCAAGCTTCTAGAACATGGCCAGGCCACACTCCTAAAAAAGAGCAGGTATATAAAGTCAAGTCTAAATTTGTCAGAGTCAGAAGCTCCAACACTTTCTCCACGTTTTCCCTGGGGCTGGGTCAGAGGTGTGCAGCTGCACAGGGCATTGCATCCGCCCCCTGCGCCCAGAGAAGCCAGGCTTGTCCAGGTCCTTGCCAGGCTGGCAGCCACAGGTGGGTGGGGCAGATTCAGCAGCCGGCTGAGTGTGTCGCCAGGGCCCTGGAGGAAGCTCTGCTGGGATAATGATCGCTGTTACTGTCATTATCAAGGGTGCTCACAGCAAACTGAGACGTTGGCCAACTGCCTCTGCCGCTGGCCTGGGAGGCAGGGACCAGAGCTGCAATTTGGGTGGAATGGAACGGGTTTCCCTGCTAGGGAAAGGCAGTGACGGAACTGTTACTTTAAATAATGTTGCCTACAACCCAGAAATAGGCCGTCTCAGGGAGGGAGGCAGGAGGAGGTAGAGAGGGGCTATGAGCCCTGCCCTGCCTGTCCAAGGAGCACCTGCCCCCAACTACAGGGCAGAGGTGGGGGGACCAAGGGGAAGTCCAGAGCCAGCCCAGCCTCAGGGAGGGGCAGGCCTGCAGCCAGCTGGCCTGCCTCAGAACCCCAGGTTCAGCCTGGGGGTTTCTGGCTGGAGTAAATGGCCATAGAACCTTCCGCAGAAATCTACTCTTATTAAAGCTTAAAATTCACCACACATCACTGACATCAGCAAACAAACCCAGACCCAATGGGTCCCCAGTGTCTTTTTTATAATGTATACTTAAATTACCTGCTCACAGTGCATTTTTTAGCTTTATTTTTTTAATAAAACCAATACATGCATCCAATAAAGAAAATTCTGTTGGCATGGAAAGGCATAAAATCAAAAGTAGAAGTCCCTCTCCCTCCCCATCCCTGGTACCTCTCACACAAGGGCGGTAATGCACACCGCAGGATCCACCTCGAAAACATTGTACATACATGCCAGGTATACATGTGATTATGCATATACAAATCTATGCTCTTTCAGTTTACCCACACAGTGTCATATCATTTACACTATTCTTTGACTTTTTTTTTTTGTCCACAAACTCCAGTGACTTTTAGTGGGTCAATTTGCATGACCCTATACATTAAACCAGGGTTTGGTAGCCTGTATCGATAAACAACAACTTAGCAAGAGAGTTGAGAATACGTGATCGCTCTTGCCCTTGACACTCAGCTGTGATATTGTTTAGCTTATTGCTTCCTCGTGCTTCTGTTTCCATAAACCCCCCCTCCTCCAGCCTCTGCCCCATGCCCCATGCTCCGTGCATCCTGGGGGCCCGCTCATCTCATTCCGTGCAGGGGTTCCTGTGTCTTCTGTGGCCACAGCCTCGTTCATTGAGCCAGCCTATTCCTGATGGTCACTTAGGTTGCCTCAAGGTTTTTGTTTGTTTATCTGTGCCATTGCCAGCAACATTACATTGAGCATCCTTGCACTTATTTTTTTTTTGCCACATTTTTGCAAGTACATCTAAAAGGCCTGCTCCCAAGAGTGCTACCACTGGGTCAAAAGGCTTGCATATTCTTAACCTGACATATTTTGTTCAAAGACTAGATCAGTTTCCACTTCCACCAGCCTGTCTGATGGCACGCCTCCCCCGCCCGCCTCGCTCCTGCCAGCACTGGGTGATCACACATGAAAGCCTCTGGCAGACTCATATGTCAGCGTGGTTTTGACTGGGCTTTGTTTCATTGTGACAGAGGCTGAGCATCTCTTTTGACAGTTTGTTGGTCACTTCTGCTCATTTTCCTCTCCCTGGTGCTATTGAATAATATCCAGCTCCATTTCCAAAGATAGAGAGCGTTTCTAGCCAATCTCTCCCCGCATCTCCCCTATCAGGTCACCCTATCGCTTTCGAGGCCCAAACGTTTCCCCAAACCTGTTCCCCCACCCCGCAGGAGAGATGGGGGCAGAGACAAGAGGAGCCCTGATGAATGTGGGGGTGGGTTTGAGGAGAACCAGAGGCTTGCCAGAGCTGGGGTGCCCACTATCTCCCCATCACCATGCCGTGCACAGTGAGGACAGACAGATAAGAGCTACAGCTGGTGGCAGAGATAAGAGGCTTGGAAGGCCAAAAGGTTCTAGATAATGCTTGGAAGCCAGAGTAAGTTGGGGCTCTGTCCCAGGGCAGAAAGTGGGGCTGGTGAGCAGCTGGGCTTGGAGTCAGAAAGGCTCTGTGGGCCCCTGGCCCTGCTTCCCGCTACCTGTACCGCCACAGGTCGCTGAGGAGACATGTGTTAACCTCAGTTTCCTCACCTCTGGAGTGAGGGCAGCCCCCATGGGACTGGCATGGAGATGAAATGAAAGGCTCTCAAATGCAGACGCACGACCATTTGCACCTGTCCACCCAAAATGAGGAAACTGAAGCTAGTGTAGTGAACTTTGCAGAAAACTTGTTTAAAATTTGCTCAAATGGCTTTTATGCTGAGATTACATTTCTTTCTTGTGGTCTCAAAAATGTCCTTTATGTAAAATGCTGACCATTTCTATTTTTCTCTCCCTGCCTGGCACTTTCTCTCTCTCTTGATTTGATCCTCAAAAAAATTTTTTTTGGTCTGTTTGCTTTTTGGTTGGCTGGTTTTAATGATCTTACTTGGCAAAATAAAAAGTGGACAATCTATGTCAACCCCTATTTCTTTAAGTGTTACTGGCCCCTGATATCCACGCCTCCGGGAACTGCTGTGTGAAATGAGGAAATGTGTGAAAATCACTTAATACAGCGTCATCATTGTGAGATGGTGATGGGGATGGTGATGGGGATGATGATGGGGATGATGATGATGGGCCCCAGCTGGAATTCAAATACAAGTAGACTTAGCAACTCCTGGGAATAAGGTCTCTCTGTCCCAGGGTTCGCATAGCCTAAGGGCGGGTGGCAGTGAGTTTATCCAGCAAGTCAGCTGGGCAAGCCCTAGGACACCCAAGGATGGGGGAGATAGCCTAGGCACAAAGCCCCTCAATTCACTGAAGTCTGTGCTGGGCCATTCATCCCCTGGGGGTAGGAAAGGTGGTCCCAGAGTGGGTGCCGGAGGAACTAGCACCTCCATCCCAGAGAGCCTCACACGCCCATGTCTCAGTGCCAGATGCTCCTCTCACGGACCCAGCCTGGCCTCCTCCCTGCTTCTCAGCCAGGTGAGCTCCCCACACTCCTGCTCCTCGGCTGCCTTTCCCCCCCACACCAGACTCTGCTGCTTCTTGGGCCAGGCACATGCCCCCAGCATGGGCTCCTGAGGAGCCTCCTCAGATTCATACATCCTGGCCCAGGGTCCCGAGCACAGGAGGCCAAGCTGTCCTACTCAGAAGGCTTTGCTTTCCCTTCCACAAGGCCACAGTGGAGCTGTCTGTAATTTTAAGGATGGTATGATGCAAGGCATTTGGGGAAACATGTACATTTCCCTGTGTCTGTTGCCTCCATCCGTTTTGATTAAATCACAGCATAGTCCCATACCTGGCCAAAAGAAAATTCCCCCACCTTTCTCCGTCATGTGAGTCATAGGAACGGGAGGACAGGAGCCTCCAACAGACCCGACACAGTGCTGGGAGGCCTGGTCACGGCCAGGGTCAAGGGCTCAGTCACAGCACCTCTCCTCTTTGGGAAAGTTCAGGCTGCTTCTTGGACACCTGAGCAAATTGCCTGTATGTGGGACTCTCCTATTGATAAGGACCTTTCTGTGACCCCATGACATGGCCAGAGAGTCAGGAACTCCCAGGTGTTCTTCATACCAGAAGAGAGTGATGTGGCGACTTCTGCCCTCTGACCCCAGTCTGACCTGTGCATCCCTGCAACTGCCTGCTTGCTCACTGGCTGTCTCATCTGTCCCCAGGTACATGATCACCAGCCTGGACCGCACCCATGCTGGCTTCTACCGCTGCATCGTGCGTAACCGGATGGGTGCCCTGCTGCAGAGGCAAACCGAAGTCCAGGTGGCCTGTAAGTACAAGGGTGGCTGGGGGCAGGGCAGCGAGAAGCAGGGGAGGGTCTGCAGCATCTGCATCCACTAGCCACACTCCTTCTTTGTTCACTGGGTGCTAATGGTGTCCGACCCCACTTACCTGGGCCAGTGCTGTCATTCTGCAGTCAATGCAACCAAGGCCTGGGGAGGAGGCAGGAGCTCTCAAGGCCACATGGCTGATAAGGGACATGCACACCCAATGGCTCTGAGTTTAGGGCTCTTTAAATGGGACCAGCTGCTTTTTTTTAAAAGGAGTCCCCATCACCTGCTTTGAGGATCTCCTCCGGGGTTGGCCTCCCCCTTGGAGGGGGGTCTTCCTAATGGCCAACCTGAGCCCCTCTTGCCTGACATCCTGGGGCCCCTTATCACCTTAACTTTCCCACTCTCCAACTTGCTCAGGCCTGGAGTAATATAGTGTGGTGTCCCCCCGACCCTCAGAGGGCATTGGGAGGTGCCTCAGGTTGGGCACCATAACCCTAAGAGGGGAGACAACAAGTGGGGGTTCCTGGGAGGGGCCAGTGGGCAGAGGGTAAAGTGGGAGGCCCTCACTGAGCCTTCAGGGTAACATCATTCTCTCAAGTGCCACCAATGCCCAGAAGGACAGAGAGAAAGGGGAAGGCAGCCTCAAGAGAACCCAAGGTCCTCTCAGGGCCCGGACCCCAGAGCACACGTCACACCCTCCTGTGTGACTCAGTCTCCCCTTCCCTGTCCTGCCCCTGGACTGCACACAGTAGCTGCCGTGTGTGGAAAATGAGCCCCACTCGGGCTGTTTCATGCTGGGCACTTCAGGGGGAGAGACCCAAGGGTGCCTGCCCACTCCTCCAGAGCCCACAGGGGCTGGCCTCTGACTTCGTGCGAGAGAGAGCTTGCTGCAATCCTTGGTGAGAAGTGGGGAGAGAAACCCAGTAGGAATCCTCCAATGAGACAAAGAGTGTTTATAGTAATTGTGGAAAACAAGCATAATCAGAAGTGGAGGACAACTTGTCCCCATAAATGAGCACGAAAGGCATCTCGACTTACTCCGAAGAGTGGGAACGAGCTGACTTGCAATGGCAGATCAGGGTGCTGTCAGGTGGCGGGAGGACTCCCTCAGAGCTTTGTTTAGTTGGTGCTGAGTACAGCGGGGTGGGGCAGCTATGGGGCAGCCTCCAGACAGACAGCGCATGCATGTGTGTGCACACACATGTGCAAGTGTGGGGACACTGGTGTGGGTTTGTGCATGTGTGTGTGCAACTGTGCGGGTCTGGATTCGTCTGTTTCTCTGTCCCCATTTGCGGGACAGAACATATGTGTTCACGTGTGTGTCTGTGAGTGTGCATGCATGCATGTGTGCAGATATGCATGGCCAGGTTGGTCTGCCTCTTGGGCATCCAGGACTGGGGTGAGGGTGAGACAAATGAGGCATGGAGGTTACAAAACCTAAGGAGGCACTCCCTCTCGAGTACTCACCATACACTTGCAGGACCACGAGAGTGGGTTCCTCCTTAAACCTTCCGCCTCACTCATCCTATCCCAGTCCTGGGCCTCTCCCAACCGTGTGCCCTCCAGTCTCCTGCCTCTGTCTGCCTGTCCATCTGTCTCTCTTACACAGTCACACAGTCTGAGGCTGGGTGGGGTACAGTAGTTTCTCCACATCCCCGCGTCTCTCCTTGGCAGTTTCCACCTCCCCGGGCAGGAGGGTGTTGTCCTGGGATGGCAAGCAGCCAGCACCAATACCTGCTGCCCTAGCAGCTCTCTCCAGGGATCCTACCCCCCTCCCACACCCTCCCCAAAGAGAGTCTGTGAATTGGGTTCTAATGAGAAATGAATACGGCAGCTGTGCTAACAACTACTGATAATAGCAAAGTCATTACAAAAAGATTCTTTACATGTTTTTAATTACAGCAATTAAGGGGAAGTCAATAAAACATCAACCCCTCCCCAGCTCCCTTCCTGTCCCCATCCCAGTCTCTTCTTTGTTTTGTTAAAGTCTCCATAAATTTCTGGCACGCAACAAGTGGGCTGAATGGCTGAGAGGGTTGGGAGAGCCTTCCTGACCTCCAGGTGTCTACATCCAGACCCCGTGGACACCTCTGTGTTCCTCTCACCTGGGCAGCCTCCCAGCTGCGGTTCCGACTCTGAGCCCAGCACCAAACCTGCCCATGCTCCACAGGGCAAAGGGGTCCTGCCCCATTGGGAGCCACGCTGCTTCCCATTATAGTAGGGACTCAGTCACCTCTACAAAGTGGGACTCAAGCCTGTTGTCACATGGGCTGGTGCTGATGCCCCGAATGTCACCCGTGGACTTGTTTTTCTTAACTCGCAACCTGAGTGTATGGAACATAGAATATTTAGATGCCATGTGCTGGTTCAGGGTAACATTATTGTGTCTTTCCGGAGCACCCATGTTACCTGAATATTTAATTCCCTCATGAAACAACTGTAGCTGTCCACCTCCTGCATGCCAAGCTCGGTTCAAGGCCATGAGAACACAGGGGACAAGACCAAGATACTCGTCCCTGCCCTCAAGGAAAGTAGTGGGGGCAACAAAAGTTAAAAGGAAAATATAGAATGGAATGTAGGTGATAGGTGGCCCCTGAAGAAAAATAAAATGTTATAAGGCAAAATGAAGCCAGGTGGGGCGGACAGAGGCTGGGGCAGGGGTCGTATTTGAACTGGAGTCTGAGGGAGGCCATCTGAGGAGGTGGCACTGTAAGCACAGTCCCAAAGGAAGCAAGGAAGTGAGCCACACAGATGGAGAGAGGCCTTTCCAGGCCAGGGAATGCAAGTGCAAAGGCCCCGGGGTGGATTTGGGTGTCACAGGCCGGGTGGCTGGAGCACAGTGAAGGAAATGGGGAGTAAAAGATTTAGCAGAGGAGGTGGGGGGTTGGGGACAGACAGTGGTAGTCTGAGATGTGGTCGGTGCTTTGGTTGTTACTCAGAATGCAAGTAGAAGTCATGGGTGGTTGGGGACAATGTCATGACACCATTTGATTGGAGGAAGAAGCATTATTTTATAACAGACAAATAAAACCACAATGAAATGCCACCCCATGCCCACAAGATTGGCAAAACCCAGAGTCCAGCAAGACCAAGCACTGGCAGGAACTCCCAGCTCTGCTGGTGGGAGTGTGTAAAGAGCTAAATGGGTGCCAGTTTGAAAAACAGTTTGACATGATCTTATCAAGTTACTACATTCACAGCCTCCAACCAGCAACCCCTCCTTCGGGCACATACTCTGGAGATGGTTCCTAGCAGGCCAGCACACCGCTGAACCCCAACCCAGCCTGCAGCAGCTCCGCACCATCTCTGTCCACGGGCGTCCGTGCGGCCATGAAAATGACCAAACCGAATGCAGAGACGTAGACAGAGCTCCAAAAATGTGTTGCACCAAAAAAAGCAAATCACAGTAGATGACATATAGAATAATCCCAGGTGTGAAGGGCTTAGGGACAGACTAAATTAACCATAAATTGTTTGCAGATGTGTCTCTGTGGTGACACTTGGCGGAGGGGGGCAGCAATGGCATGACTGACGCGGCGTGCAGGAGGGCAGTCCCCTCTGGAGAGGGCTGCAGTGGGGGAGGGGGAGGCCTGTTAGAGTCTCACCCTTGAGCTGAGTGCTGGGCACACGAGTGTTTGTTTTGTTCTTCTTTAAACTATACTTGTAATTATATTCATGTTTTTGTGTTTTGTGATGACATACTTTGTGGCAGAAACTGTTTTAATAATAAATAAAAGCACTGAATACCATCTTCGGGGTGCATAATTTATAAGACTTTTAAGACATAACAAAGACATCAGGACTCATGTTTGCGACACCTCCTGCTGTGTCCCAGGCCTACGCTGCGCTGCTCATGGGGCATCGGTTGGGCGGGTCAGCACAGCAGGGCAAACATGGTGCTTTAACAGGCGTGAGCCTTGGACAGGAAGTGCAGTCAGCCTCGTCCGTTTCTGCCTCAGTGTGAGGGAGTTTCCTGGGAGACCCTGGACCCCAGCCCCTATCAGCGTGTGGCCCTCCTGCCCTGGAGCCTTTCTCCCACATGGGGTGGCTGAGGGTAGTGACTCCCTCTTAGCGGCCCCTGCTGCTGCTGTTCCGTACCTGCATGGCTGTGCCCTGGGCCCGCGAGCAGAAGCAAGGGGCTCCCTGAGCAGACCCAGGAAGCCCATGTGACAAAGCGAAGCAGAAAGAATGGGACAGCACTGGGGGCCTGAGAGCCGCAGTGAGGCAGAGAGGTTGTGGGATGGAAAGGTGGAGGACAGTATCAACTGCAACACTGGAACCAAGATGCCCGTCCTTTGCCCACCCATCCCACCATACATACACACACATACCTACACACTTATACACGTGCATACTTACATGCATCCCACCATACACAGGTGCACACTTGCATGTAGAGATGCATGCATGCAATTATCCATGCCTCCGTCCTTTCATTCCTCCTTCCCTTCATCCATCCATCCCAACATACACACATACATACACACATATACATACAACTAATTTTCCATGCCTCCATCTCTCCATCCCTCCCTTTATCCATTCATCCCTCCACTCATCTAACTGCATGTACATACATGCATACATACACACAGACAGGCAATTTTCCATGCTTCCATTCCACCTTCCCTCCATCCACCCACCCCTCCTCCATCCATCCATCATCCATCCATCCATCCATCCATTCTTCCATTCTTCCACTCATCCAGCTGCCATATATACATTCATCCTCCAAGCCTCCTTCCATCCTCCCATTCATTCCACCATACATGCATACAGTTATCCATGCTCCCATCCCCTTGTGCTTCCTTTTCTCCATCCATCTACCCCTCCTGCTATCATCCATCCATCCATCCATCCATCATTTATCCATCTCTCCGTTCATTCTTTCATCCCTCCTCTCATCCAACTACACACACACATATACATACAATCATCCATCCTCCATCTCCTTTCATCCATCCAAACATCCATCCATCCATCTGCTGAACAAATCCATGACCCTGCCCTACTGGCATTCTCTTATTTCCTCTAACTAGCCCTTTTCTCTGACCTCCCAGCCTTCACATTTCCTCTTCCCTCTGGACCGTCACCTGCCCCCCAACAAGCACACATGCCTGCCTAGCCAGCTCCTGCTCTTTATTTACATCTCTCCTTACCAGGAGCCTCACCCCACCTCCCCGTCTGCAGTAGGTTCCTCTGCTGCTGCCTCTCACATAAGGGCCCTGTTTCTTCTTCCTTAACAGTCATCACAGCACATCACCGAATGTTTGTCTGTGGGTGGGTTTGCTGATGATGCCTGTCTCCCTGACCAGACTAGAATCTCCACGAGGGCAGGGGCCAGGTCTTTCTTCAGCCGCAGCCCAGAGCCCGCCTGGCCCACAGTGGGGGCTCAGGAAGAGTCACTACATGATGGCATCTGATGAGTTCAGAGAGAAACTCCTCTGTGCAAAGCACCGGGCCAGGTGTCTTGTAGGGATTTGCTCATGCGTACAACCAAATATAACTGCCTCTTAAAGCTTACAATGTATTAGAAAGAGATAAAGAATGTGAATGAAGAATTTTAATGTGGGGTGTGAGTCATGAAAGAGGTGGAGAGGGAATGCAAAGGGGGGCAAGGTTTGAGTGCTGGCCCTGCCCAGCCCTAACTGCTTAGCATTGGATAAGCCACTCCATCTCCATGAACTTTAATTTCCTCACTGACGAAATAGAGCTAATAAAACTTGAGAGAGGAAAAAGAAACACTATTACCATGAAATTGCTTTAAATTGTTCAAATATATCTTCAGAGTTCTCTGAAAAGTTTTTTTTTAAATAGATAAAATTATTGTAAGAACTGGAATCAATGTGATTTATTGATGCAATTTTTTAGAGGCAGAGCCAAGGACTAGCAATTAATAAACAACTAAACACGTTTGCTTATGAAAGCCGAGCTTCTCATGTTATGGCGATGACCAAACGAGACCAGGCCAGCAAAGTCCACCTTGAAAGGACCCAACATAGGGTCGGCGTTCGGCACGTCTCTGTTCTCTCGTTCCATTTGGGTGGCGTGGGGTGATCTTTGTTGAAGTAGTTAATGTTTAAACTAAGCTTTGAAAGATATAGAGGATTCTAATATTTTAACACCACAAATATTAGGCATAGTGTTTAGCACTTTAATATACTCTTCCAGTTTCCATGGCTGCAGAACAACCTAGCCCAACGCATAATGGTGAGGAGCAGGGGTGTCCAGCCCATGGGCCAACACACAGCCCAGGATGGCTCTGAACGCGGCCCAACACAAAATTGTGAATTTAGTTAAAACAGCCTGAGATTTTTTAATATGTAATCTTTATTTTTTGTATATGTTTTTATTGCGATTATGTGTCTCAATGTATTTAATGTATGGCCCAAGACAGCTGTTCTTCCAGTGTGGCCCAGAGACTACAAAAGTTTGGACACCCCTGGACACCGTTCATTTCTTACACTCACAGATTCTGTGACTCAAATATGGACAGGGCACGGTAGGGAGAACGTGTCTCTGCTCAGTGACGACTGAGGGCTCAGCTGGAAGACTTAGAGGCCAGGGGCTGAAATCATCTGAGGGTTCACACATGCATTCACACATTTATGTTGATGCCGGCTGTCATCTGGGGACCCCCGCCCCACTCCTTCCCGCCTGAGCTGTTCCCACATCTGTGTGGACTAGATTGAGCTTCCTTTCAACATGGTGGTGGCTGGATTCCAAGCGAGAGCATCTGGAGCGAGAGATCCAGGTGGGAGCTGTCTCCTTTGGATGACCTAGCCGTGAAGGTCACACAGCTTCACTTCTGGCCTATTTATCCATCAGAAGAGCACATGCGATGGGAGATAAATAGCAGCACCACCACCTTTGGAAAGATACAGCCTGATGCCTCTATTACCATGTGACCCCGATTATAGCCTACGAGGGAGGCACTCCTCTTAATTCCATGTGAGAGAAGAAATTAAAGCTCAGCAAGGTCAAAATGCTGCCCGAGGCCATGCCTCATAAGTAACAGACGTCGGACTTGAACTCAGGCCTCAATGACTCCAAAGCCGCCACCTTTACACCCATTGCTGCCAAATTTAGAACATAGAGGCCGACTGCAGGTTTTATTTCTCGAGACACTTCATTGGCTAGGTCCCTCTGGGATGCTGTTGACATGGTGCCCTGGTGCCTTGATGAATCATGGCTTGTTCTGATTGCACTGCACCTGGGGCCTCACGCAAAGAGGGGCCTGAGGTGAGACGCAGGCTGTAATTCAGCGCGGCAGGAAGAGTACATCAGGTGGCCTGGGCATTAAGAGAGGAAAGGTTGGTTGGGGGCAGATTAGGGAGGGACCTTGAACTCAGGCAAGGACATTTAGACTTTCCTGAGGCAATGAGGGGATTCCAAAGGTTCTGAGCAAGTTGGTGACAAAAATTAATCAGGAACAGTGGAGAAGGAGGGGACCACATTGGGAGTCAGTGCATGCAGCCAGAGGGACAGACTCACTTAGCTTGTGGGTGGGGCCTGTGGGAACCTTGGGAAATGCAGGTGACATCCCAGAAGAGCCAAGGGACTTTGCAGGGGACAGGGAAGTGGAGCACCACAGAAGTTTCCAAGGGTCTGAGTGGAGGTGATTAGTCAGGTGTGGGACCTTGGGGGGGGCTATTAACTCAGAAAGCAAGAAGGAGGGCCTGGCAAGGACATAAGAAATACCCAATATTTTCTGTTGGAGCTCAGGGAAGAGCCTGAGCAGACACGAGAGACTGTACAGAGATTGGGGTCAAAACCATTAGATTAGGCAAGGAGAGAATCAAGCCCAGGACTCTGGAAAACAAGGGGGCAAGCTAGTGGTTCTCAAACTTTGCCCTGCGGCAGAGTACTCCCAGAGCACTCCCAGAGCCTCTGGTTCCTGGGGAACTCAGAGGCCCAGGGCAGTGAAGAGGGGTCTTTCTGTGTCCTAGGAGGCAGGAAGGGTGGGAGGAAGTCTGTGGGTTCATGACGTTTCCAGGGGATTCTGAGACCCACCAAAGGGTAAGAACCACAGGCTTGAGCCCAAACAGTAGTTCTCAACCCCGGCCAGCGTTTGAACTATCTTTAGAAATACCGACATCCGGGCCTCACCCACCCCAGGAGCCAGGCAGTCTCCGCCACTGGCCTGGCCCCTGACCCCTGCGTGTGCTCTTCCCTCTGCAGACATGGGGAGCTTCGAGGAGGGCGAGAAGCACCAGAGTGTCTCCCATGGAGAAGCCGCGGTCATCCGTGCCCCACGCATCGCCAGCTTCCCCCGACCACAGGTGACCTGGTTCCGGGACGGCCGCAAGATCCCACCCAGCAGCCGCATGTGAGCACCCTGCTCTGGGAAGAATGGCAGGAGGGGCTGGCCCTGGGAGAGGAGGTTTGGGGCCAGGTAAAGCCCCCAAATGCTGAGCAGGGCCCTATTTGCTGAAGCAGACTTGTATAGCTCTCTGGGACATAGCCAGACTGGGGACCTCCCAGATGACAAAGTCTGGTTTACAAGGGCCTTTCTGGGAATGTACGTGCGAAGACTTGGAGCCGGGACAGCTCAGTTGCCTTCCTGGGGAATCCCAGGCGCCAGCTCCATTCTCAGAGGAGAACGGTTCTGCGTCCCAGGGCACTTCAGAAACCCAGGCAGGCCAGACAGAAGCGCCATCCCTGTGGCTGTAGGCCCAGGACTCAGGCCAGCAAGGACCAGGGGGGCGCGGGGCACACTGGCATGTCCCAGGCTGAACGAGTGGCCTCTGGGTGTTCCCGGCGTGCGGGTGTGGCTGGGTGTCCATGGTGTGCTGGCCTCTGTGTGTTTTGGCTGCCCAGAGGCGGAGAGGCCAGGGGGCCCAGCAGGAAGAGAACACACAGCTCTTTCAGCCCTAACAAAACCCCTCTGTGTGGCCCAAGGCATCGGTTGTGGCAGCCTGGCTTATGGGCAAGAGCGAAGGAGCCAGCACCTCCACAGAGGGCAGTGGGGGTGGGGGTGCAAAGCATTTTCTCCCTGGACACACCCAGACCTCCTGATCCCCCTCAGGCTCTGCAGCCAGCCCAGGCTTTCCCTCCAAAACTCCAGCTTTCCCTACTCCCAGAAAAGGAGCAGGACTACCCTGTCCTGGTCTCCTGGGATGGCAGGTCGACTGTGGGTGGAGCCCATCCTGGTCTCTGTAGGAATCTAGAGCTGAGATGAACAGTTCTTGCCTTTGGGGACCTTGACATTTAGTGAGGGAAGCATAATAATAATAACAATCGGCTGTCACTTATGGAACGCCTGCTGTGTTCTAGGCCTGGGTTAAGCACACCCTACAGTCACCCTCCCCTCTGGAACAGGTGCTCACCTCCAAGGAAGAGAGGCTCTGTCTCCTTCCCTTCTCAGTCCCCAGAGTGCATGCTCCAAAAATAGGTGTGGAATGAGAGACCCCTACAACAACCCTGTGAGGCAGATAGTTGGATCCCCATTTATGGATGGTAAAGCGAAGCCCCCAGAGTTTAACTACTTTGCCAAATCTCACCACAGCTGGTCATAGGCTTGCTGGCTCCAGGGTCAGGGTCCTTGATTCCATCTTGCATAGAAATTATGTAAGAGGAGGTTCAAAGTTATGGGGGGGAAATAGATGAAGTGATTGCGCTTGGAAAGAATCGGTCCTGGTGTAGTGATTCTCAACCTGGTGACCTATTGAAATCACTTAGGACAACTTAAAATATACTGACCTCTAGATCCTACCCCCAACACATTCTGCCCTCACTAAATAGGATGTACGCTGGCATCAGGATTTTTAAAAGTTCCCCAGCGATTCTAATGTGCAGCCATAGTTGAGAACCACTGTCCTAGAATGTATCAGTTGCCTACAGACATAATAATGCTGTGTAACAAATGGTGTTTGTTTGTCACAATGAATCTGATTGGGGCTGGGCTTTCTCACTTGTCCGGGGTTGGCTGGCTGTTGGCGTATTAGAATGGCCGGGTGACTCACCTGTGCTCCACGTGGCTCACCCTCCAGCCAGCTAGCCTTGCATCCTCTCTGGGCAACTGCGAAGGAGCAGGAAAGGAAGCAGAGACAAATTTTTCAAGCCTCTGCTAACTACTCATTGACCAAGTAGTCACATGGTAGCACTCAGACTCAAGAAGCAGAAAAACAGCCTTGGCTGGGGTGGCTCAGTAGACTGAGTGCCGGCCTGTGAACCAAAGGGTCACCAGTTCTATTCCCAGTCAGGGCACATGCCTGGGATGTGGGCGAGGTCCCCAGTTGGAGATGCGTGAGAGGCAACCACACATTGATGTTTCTCTCCCTCTCTTTCTCCCTCCCTTTCTCTAAAAATAAAATATTTTTTAAAAAAGAAGAAGCAGAGAAACTGAGCTTGCCTCTTGAGTGAGAGGACCTGCTGTTACATGTCAAAGACTGTAGATACAGAGTGGGTGAGGGATTAGAGCGAAACTCCAGGTTTGCAGGTGGCCTCCTGCTGTGTGAGGCTGAGCATACATCTGTCCTTAAACCTAACTAAGGTTCAAGAAACCAGCAGAGTGTGGACAACCTTTAACAGTGAAAGTGAGGTTGAATCATAGAACACTATGCCACACAGGTGCTGAGACAGGTGAGTCCTGCCCCTTCCTAAGTCCCTTTTCTGAAGTTAAGGCCCATGTCCTAAGTGTATCGACGGTGGCATCCTGCAAGCCACTCACTCGGACGTGGCTTCCTAGAGTGCTGTGTTCAGAAGGATTCTGAGGCCTCACCCAAACTCTTGGGAAAGAGCCCCATGAAGGGTTAACAATGTGTGCCTTGGCTGCGGGAGGGGACGCACTGCTGTGCGCTGACAGGCGAGACCCTGTCCGCATCCTCACTCCCATCATCCCCTTTCCCGACACCTTTCCACCTCCCTTTCTCATCCCTGGCCTCTGTCCTCACCCCCTTTTCCTTCCCCACAGCCTCTGTCCCAGGACAGAGCCGTCTCAGGGAGCACACACAGGGGCACACTCCTGCCTCGCCACCGTCACGGGCACTCTCACCAGACATGAGCATGCACTGTGGTGACGTTTATCTCCGCAATTACAGCCAAGTGATGTTATAACCCGAGGAAAGGTTCCTGGTGGCAAATTCTCTGGTGTCTCTTTGCCAGAGATACACATCTGATGAATGCGATCACCCAGAGGGGTGTGCGGGTGCTGCTCACTGCCGGGCGCGGGCGGTGATTAGCAACAACACCCCCTCCATTCCCGGGTGCTCGCTGATGACTCGGAGACAAGATTCCTAACAAAGATGCGTGCTGGGGGCTGGGGGCAGCTTCTGGGATGATGTATCTTATTCTTAATTAAATTATCAATTGAGCCCCCATGGAGCAGAGAAATTAGGCTGGCTTATTGAAGCACTGGATGCAAGGTGGGGTGCAGAGACCTAGTAAATTGAAACCAGAGGAGTATGACTGAAAATAGAACCCAGCCCCTGCCTGTGCACGGAGCCCTGCTGGCCACAGAACTCTTCTGGCTTATTTCAACCTGGGTGCCTCTGGGGGCGGCCGGCTGGACCCCTCCTGAGGGCCAGCACATCTGCGGTCCAGGGCTGTTCCAGGACCATCTGTGGAGGGCTGTAAGCCTGGGGACCTCCCCTAGCTGCCTGCCGAGGGCAGAGGGAGACTGTTACTTTGCAGTCTCTCTGCCTCCAGTTCCACTCCACAGTTGGAACACGGACCCAGGCCCCATGGGCCCTCGTCCGGAGTAGTGTCCTCTGGTTCCAGTTAAAGCATCGCTCGCTGCAGAAACAGACTCCCAAACTCAGGGACTTGGCTCTGTGGATGTCTATTTCTTGCTCATTTAAAGACCCACCACAGATGAGCGATGGGAGGAGTGATCCCCTCCACAGTCATTTGGAGGCCCTGGACTCCCCAGTTGCTCTGCTCTGACAGAGGGGCAGGAGGAACATGGGGGTCACTCAGAGGGGTCTTGTGGTCCAAGCCAAGACTCGGTGCACATCCCTTCCCCTGTACCCCACTAGCACAGCCATATTGCCCCACCTGGATGCAAGGAGGCTGGGATGGGTGGCCCCTGACCTCCCGGCAGCCACCCCACTCTATGGAGAGCACCGCTGAATCTGAAGTGGACAGTGACTATCTCTGCCACCTCAGTATGCCACCCCACCTAGGACAGGGTATCTCAGCCACGACACAACTGACATTTGGGGCCCACAAATTTTCATTGTGTGGTGCATTGTAGGATGCTTAGCAGGATCCCTGACCTTTACCACTAGTTGCTAATAGCAGCCCCCCAGCCTTAACAACCAGAAGTCATTCAGATATTGCCAGGTGTCCCCTGGAGAGGAAAGCCACTCCTGGTTGGAAACTCCTGACCTAGAAAGATCAGTCATAACAGAGATAGGCTACAGCTAAAAGGACAGAAAGCGGTGGGAGAGTCTTCCTGGTCAGGGAGAGAAGGAACTGGAGGTGGAGACCTTCTCTGGAGGCCAAAAGGGGGCTCAGGACAGGCAGGTGCACTGGATAGTGGGACCAGGCCTTGCCCCATGTGCCCCCAGCCGAAGGCTGCCTTCAGCCTGCTCCCACGGTGCAATGGCAGTGGGAGTGGCCAGGGACTGGTTCAAGTGCACACCTCTCATTAAATTAGCCCTGACCTTGGGCTGTGTGCCAGGTAAAGGCTGTGTGTGAGAGAGAGAGAGGACACCTCAGGCCAAATGGGGGCAGAACTGAAGCAGCGACAAGAATCAGAACCCCTCGCCCTCAGGGCTGGAAGGAACTCGCACACGCGTGTGCCCCCACCCTTGGCACAGACGAGGAGACTGAGGCCCAGGAAGAAGGATGTCAGGCCTCACAGGCCAGGGCCAGAGCTCCGTTCCCGAGCTTCCCCTCACCTCTGCTAGAGCCCAGACTCCCTCCCCACGCCCTGGCCTACCCCACAAACTTTGCTAAAGGACGGGGCCCTGCAGGAGACTTCCAGGTGGGAAATGGTCATCATCCCTGGCCCATTTTGTTGCTGTTTTAGCCTTGTTCTATCCCTCCTCCCATCACCTCATTAGCCTGAAGTCACAAGAGCTTTCCAGAAAAAAGAAATGGACATTATTAGGGTGCCCAAGAATTAGGGCAGGAGGGCTTTGCCTTCCTACTTCCAGCCTTCTGCTGACAACTCCCCCAAACTGCACAGAGCCCCCCCAAAACCAGCAGAGGCTGGAAGAGAGCAGGCTGGAGAGGCATGAGCGTGGCTGTTTATTTGAAAGCTTGTTTAAAACTCTGTAACATTCACCTAATGGGAAAATTTGAAAAGAATTCAACTGGATTTGTCCTTGTTAAACTAACATTAAGGATATTTAACAGCTGTCTCGGGCACATCCCATTAAAATCCAGAGATAGGCTTGACAAACTAATGGTTTCGTTTGTCATCGGGAGAATGGGCGCGAGGAGACGACAGGCAGAGCGGCCTGGGCAGTGCCCTGGCGCCGACTCACCCACATCAGACAGGGTTCCTAGCGCCCCGGCTGGGCAGGCCCTCCTCCCTGCTGGCAGCCCCGGGTGATGGGGACCAGCAGAGAGAGCTGGACTGCGAGCAGACGGCCCATGTCTGCATCCCACTGCCCGGCAACCTCCTTTTCCCCTCCCCACCAGCCCAGCCAGTCCACTCTGTGGGCCAGCTTTGGGGGGTACACACTGTTGCCATAAAAGGGGGCTGGTGGAGGATGTGAACCCTAGAAGTCTGTGATACTGGCGGCCTATACCTTTGAACCAACCTAAACAAATTAAGGGTTAAGTTAAGGCACTGATTCTGGAATGGTTCTATTCATTTCTAAATTTATTATCATTGTGCATCATTCATTCGTCATTCATTCATTCATTCATTCAAGGACGTTTCTTCCAGTGTCTGGTGCTCCTGGTACATCCCCAGAGATGAGACAGCCACACACACACACAGTCATCGATGCCGTGGCAGGACAGGACAGAATTCTGAGGGACCTTGTGGGAACAGCCCCCAGCCCAGGTTTGGGGTGGGGACAGGGTGACCTCACATGGACAGCAGTCTGGGACCTCTGGACATGGGCTGTATTTGGGTCTGGACCCCAGTGCTGGCAGTGTGCTCTCCGCAAACTAAGTGTGGATGGAGTTCAGGCATAAGTGGTTCTGGGAGGTGGGCTGGAGGAAGGGTTCTGGGAGCCACCAGCTTCATGTCCTCGATCCCATCCCCGGATGCCAAGAGCCCCTCGGGCCCCTGTCCGATGAATTCTGTTCTCCTTCCCAGAGCCATCACCCTGGAGAACACCCTTGTCATCCTGTCAACAGTGGCTCCCGACGCAGGCCGCTACTACGTGCAGGCTGTTAACGACAAGAACGGGGATAACAAGACCAGCCAGCCCATCACTCTCGCCGTGGAGAGTAAGTAAGCGGCAGGCCCTGGGACTGCTGTGGAGCTTATCATTAAATCTTGAGAATGGGACTCCAGGGGGTCATGAAGAAGATGGAATGGTGCTGGAGGGGGAGGCTGGGGGAGCACAGGGGAAGAGCCCTCCCAAGGAGGGGGAACTCCAGCTGGGGTGCAGTGTCAGAGCCGAAGCAAGGGGAGACGCTGCATTTGGGCCCCACTCCCGTGCATCAGGAGAGGGAATGCCTAGCTTGGTGGCCAGCGGGGCCACTGGAGGGCCAGGAAGGGTGTGGAGTGTAGGAGAGAGTGTGCATGCGGGGCTAGCCACCCTGGGGCTCAGGTGCAGACTGGGAGAATGCGCCAGGCAGCGGGAAGCTCATTTTTAAACAAATAGACTAACTGCCTGTATTCAGCCAGCATGTGAAAGTGCTGCTTCTACTTGGAGCCAGGCCATCCTCACTGATGGGGACACAGGCGTCTGCTACACTCCTGTCCGGAAGTGCCTCTGTGTGTGTCCCCAGAGACCACCCAGCGCCGGGGAAGAGAGAGGTGGAGCCCTCCCCAGTGGCAGGTGCAGAGGGCGGCAGATTAAAAGGGAGGCTCCTTGAGTGTCCTTTGGCAAAGAGGCATTTGTCCAGTTAACACTGAGCCATGAAGGAAATGCTGGGCTGTCCTCCCTGGCCAGGCTGGCCCCCTCCCTCCCTGCTCCACCCCTGCGTTGAGAAGGTGGGTGCCACCCCAGCAGCTGGCCCAAGCCAGGAATCCCAGAGTGTGTGGGATGAGGCCAGAGCTTCCCGCAGCAGCTGAGCAGCCACACAAGCTGGGGGAGCCAGATGTTTACGTCTCTTCACATCTGTACCACCCCTGCTCCAAACCGAGTCTCATTTATCATCCGTGGTCGCTCGAGGACGCGCCGCCAACAGCCAGATGAGGGTGTGGGCCGGCATGGGGCCTTCCCTCGTTCCTCCTCTAATCCCAGCCTCTGTCTCTCGGCCAGGGCCTAGAAAGCCCAGAACATTTCCCAGCCTCTTCCATCCCCATTCCTGGGCCTTCCGAGTGCTCATAGAACCCCCTCCCATTTCCACAGAGGTCTCTTTCCTCCACAGCAGGTTCCAGTCTGTCTAGAAAGAGACCTGGATGCAGGGAAGAGTTTCCTCCCAGGTACTGACCTATCGGGGTCACGTGTGTAACCTTAGACATTGACCTGGGCCCAGGGTCAGAGTGAGGATGCTGTTTCTGTGGGAAAAGGAATTTAATCACCAAAAGACGCTTTTCCCCATATATTTTCCAGTGACCAGATTACCTAGAATGTAATGGAATCCAGTCATTGATTGGGTTCATGGTCCAAGTCAAGGCCAGCCACCTCCCTGGGTGACTCAGTTTACCGTGAGACCAAAGGTTGGAGCCTTCCTCCCCCAGCACCCAGCCCTCCTGGCCAACTGCAGGGATTGTTCACTCTTTCTCCATGTTAACGCCCACAACCCTCCAGCTGGCCCAGGGAGACAGGCAGGGCCCCTGCGCACCCCACGTCTACCAAGCCTCCCCCCGCTGTCTGTTTCTCC
This sequence comes from Tonatia bakeri, assembly GCA_004024845.1. NCBI lineage: Eukaryota > Metazoa > Chordata > Mammalia > Chiroptera > Phyllostomidae > Tonatia > Tonatia bakeri. The sequence goes on from PVIA01005309.1 coordinate 63,110, forward strand.
CACCCCGTCGCCTCCTGCCTCCTGCTCGCAGGCGGTGATTTGTACGGGATGGAGAGCAGAGTCAGCTGATTCCCAGCTAATTTCTCCTCCCACGAGTGACTATGCTTCAAAATCCTGTTTTTGTCACTGACCCAAATCCCCAGCCTGCCTGCCTGCCAGCCAGTGTGCTAGGAGCAAGTGCTGCTTCTCCCGCCACTGGCTCGGTCACTTATCTCCCTGCCCCCCAGCCTCGCCCCTCTCTGCTTGCTCCCCTCAGTGCCTCTCCCCTCCTCTGTCAGGGCAGCACAGCTTGTCAGCAGCACCATCACCCCCCCAAACCCATGCTCTTCCGAAATGGAGGAGAGAGCCGGTGACCCCAGGCATTGCCCCTGCCCAGATGTAGTCCTGGTGACCTCACACAGGCAGTTACAGCTCCTGAAAAGTCCATAGCTGGTGGCGGCCCCACACCTAACGATCAGACCTACACTGCCCAACAGAGATCCGTGAGCCACGTACGTTATTTAAAATTTGCCAAGTACCCTGATTTTTAAAAAAGGGATGAGAAATAGGGGACATTAATTCTATTAATATTTCACTTAACAACATATCTCAAATAGTACCATTATAACATACAATCAATATGGGGAGATATTTTACATTTTGTTTCATACCAAGTCTTTGAAATCGGCGTGTATTTTATACTTCCAGTGCTTCTCAATTTGGATGCAAAATTTTCATCTGAAATATGTGACCTGTATTTACAGTTCACCAAATTTACTGCTGAAAAGGTGGAGCCACACACCAGGTTGTTCTGCACTTACTTAAAAATACTCTAATAGCTGATTTGGGGGCCTGTTTTTAATTAAATGCAAATTGCCTAAAATTAAACCTCATTGAATCAAAGAGGTGTGGGTCACATTTCAAGAGCTCACAGCCACCTGTGCTGGATGGGGGAGGTCGGCCCCCTGCCCCTGGCTAGCTGGACCCTGCCCAGGATGGAAGCAGCTAACCCCGCCCGCCACCACTCACTCGACCTGTGCCCACAGTGAGTCATGTGGCCCATGAGCCTCAGTCTCCTCATCCGTAACATAAAGCCTGTGGCAAAGTGTAGCTGGGAGGAGTAAAGGAGGTAACTCTGGGCGAATGGACCTCAATGGGTGTCCCTCGTGCCTGTGCGCAAAATCACGCTGGGGCAGCAGGACCCAGGTGTGCCACTGTGTGGGGAGCCTCTGTGCTTCCTCCCACCCCCGGCAGTCCACGTCAGGAGCTCACCCGGAAGATGCCCTCCTCCTGGCTCTGGTTTGCCCCCAGTGTCCCCACCCAGGCACAGGCAGGCAAATCCCCAGGAGGAAGGACAGTCTATCATTTATTGAGCACCTACTATGTGTTGGTAGTCGCACTTATCCCAGATCAGCTTAGCTCGGGGACACCTGGCCAGACCAGGGAGTTGAACCAGGGCTTCCTGAACCCCAGGCCCTCCTTCACTGGGTCCAGGGTCCCCAGCCACTGCCTGTCCCTCCCTCCGAGTTCCACAGGCTATCACCTGGGCCTGGACATAAGCTTCAGGGTTCCTGGCGGGGTGGGGGTCAGTCAGCCATCCCTCTACTCTCCCATAGCTAACAAGCCAGCCCAAAGCCCTGAGGCAGCCTCATATGTTTACACTCAGAGGGCTCTGGCTTCCCAGCTGCGCTGTGGGGCACCACTTGGGCCCTGTCTGTCTGCTCCTCGGGCCCCATCAACCTGGGCCCTGGTACCTGTGCACCCAGCATATAACAAACAATGCAGAGCACACTTTTATGGATTCAGCTATATCAGCAGCTTTCAATCCAATCACTCTTTATAGCACCTACATGAGGCTTTTATATTGTGGCAATTATTTTGTTTTATATGCTTCCTTTTGCCCCCCCCACTTCATTTTACTTTATTTTTGACATTTTATTCCCATTTGACCTGGGCCTTTACCAGCCAGACCTGGAGGCCAGGCAGGAAAGCCTGCTGCCCGGGGTGGACCGAGGTGACAGTGGAGCCACGGCACACCCTCCCCGTACCGGATGACCGACCGCTGTCACGTAGGGCTATGCCTGTCACTAGGGCCTGCCCCCTCCCAGCCTCCCGGAAAGGGGCCAACTAGACAGATTCTTTTGGTGAGAGAAAAAGTCCTCAGGTGTATTTTCAGGAACCAGGAGCAGATGCCCAGGGAATATTGGAGTTTCTGCCAGTATTGGGCCCACACTGACCCACAAAGATAAGAACGAGGCCGCTTCTTACAGGAAGTGTCACTGCCTGTCTCAGGAGTATGGGGCATCGTTCTGTTTCAATAACGCCCACTCATGATTGGTCCTCATTCCTTTCGACCATTGACCCCGGCCGGGGTGGTACAAGGACAGTTCCAGTCGCTTGTTCACCCGACAGATGTATTCAAGCACCTGCTCTGTGCCAGACATAGTTTCTTGTGCTAGAGATGCGGGGGGGTGTGAGACCGTCTGAGTCAGCCCAGGCTCCTGTAACAATACCACAGACCGGGGGCATCCACACAGACATTTGCATCTCAGAGTTGTGGAAGGCCAAGGTCAGGCTGCCAGCAGTCAGCTTCTGGTGAGGGCTCTCTTCCTGGCTTGCAGATGGCTGCCTTCCCACTGTGTCCTCACATGGCAGAGAGCAAGAGAAAGCTCAGAAGTCTCTTCCTCCTCGACCCTCCCTTATGAATTGGGTTACTTTGTTTAACCCAATTCCCTCCTAAACATTCCATCCCCAAATACAGTCTCATGGGGGTTAGGGCTTCAACGTGTGACTTTGAGGTGCGACAACTCAGTTGCAAGCTAAGATCCATGAGTTTCCTGTCCCAAGGCCTGCATGAGTTGCCTGGGGCTGCTGCAATAGAATTTCATCCTCTCGCAGTTCCGAAGGCCGGAAGGCTGAAATCAGGGCGTCTGCAAGCCCAAGATCCTTCTCTGCCTCCCGAAGCCTCTCGTGGCTGCCACCAATCCTCGACATTCCTTGGCTTACAGATGCACCACTCCAATCTCTGCCTCTGGCTTCCCCTGCCTCCTCCCCTACGTGTCTATGTGGCTGTGTCTAAATCTCCCTCTCCTTACAAGGACATGTCATATTGGCTCTAAGGCCCACCCTGGGCAGGAGGACCTGATCTTACCTTGGTGACATCTGCAAAGACCCTTTGTCCATTTATAACTGTGGACATGGATTGGGAGCAGGGAGAGGGTACTATTCAAACTGGTACAAGGAGTTTGCATTCTGGCGGAAGAAAACGGAGAAGCCAATGAGATAAACGCAGGTGGAGGGAAGGGTTTGGGAGGCTAAGAACAGGACGAGAGCATGAGGCACAGGTGTGTTGGCAGGAGGAGTAGGGAAGGCCCTGGGAGGTGTCCCATGGGCCCTCCGTGGACCCCGTGCAGAGACCATCAGCAGAGGAGGCGAGGCGAGGGGGTCCCTGGGGTCCCCTGCAGTGTCTGAAGGTTCAGCTCAGGCTGCTTGGGCGGCTGCCCTGTGGCTACTTGTCCCACTACACAAGGACAACTGTCTCTGTGACATTGGCCTCTAAGAGGGGCTGGGCAGAGACAGGATTTCCGAGCTCTGTCCCCAGCTAACACCTGACCTCTCCCCAGATGTAGGGGGGCCTGCAGACCCCATCGCTCCAACCATCATCATTCCTCCCAAGAACACCAGCGTGGTGGCCGGGACCTCGGAGGTGACCATGGAGTGTGTAGCCAACGCCAGGTGGGCAGTGCTCCCCCAGCTCCCTGTCACTCTTAGCTCCGGGGGCTGCTCCTGACCCGTGGGCTCTGCGGAGACAGGTCAGAATTCAGAAAGACCCAGGAGTGTCATAGGAGGACCCATGACAGGAGAAAGGGTATTTAGCCTGAAGGAAAGATGGCGGGTGGCCATGCCAGCTACTGTCACAGGGTTACCAGAAACAAGCAGGGCTGGCTCGCTCTCTGTGGTTTGATAGGAGACTCCAGGCTCCGAGTGGAAGTTATGGGGCAGCAGGTCTCAGCCCAGAATATCGGGGTCAGGGAAGTCCTCTTACTTCCAGCCCTCAGAGGAGCCTAGAGAGGGGCCGGGAGGCGTGTGAAAGAGGGAGGCTGCTCTGGGAGACACCTCCTGCGGTGGGCTTTGCAGGAGGGCAGACCTGCCGTCAGGTGCAATCGAGGCCCCTTCCTAGCCGTACACGCCCCTCACTTTCTCACCCAGGAAACAAATAATTCCGTCCTGTGTGGGTGCTATGCTCACCACTTTCCCACACAACCTTGTCCTCCCAACAACTTCCCAGCATAGATGTCACTACCCTGAAGCCAGGAGAGAGCAAGCAACCTGCCCAAGGTCGCCCAGCTGGCTGACAGCAGAATCGCAATACAACAGGCCTCCTCAAGGCCCACGCTCCCTGCCATGCGCTGGGCCTCAGTCTCCTGGGCTGTGAAACAGGAGTAATCCGAGCCCCTGCCTCACCAGTAAGGTGTGCAGGTGGAGCACTGAGCCCAGCCGGCCCTGGCGCCTCGTAAGTGCTCAGGAAGGATGATGGGTGTGATGGGTGGGGAGTGAGACCAGTGACCCTGAAGGAGGTCACTTCCAGCTGATTCCCAGAGAAAACGTCCCTGCAGCAGAGTTTATGTTCCTCAGAACCCAAGTTTCTCCAGAGTATGGGGAAGGCCCCCAGGATGAAGGGAGCACAGGAAGTGAGTGTGGCAAGGATACAGAGAAAGCCCAAAGGGGAGAGCCTGCCTAATGTCACTTGAGTCATTGTTGCCCCAACTTATTTGACCATGGAACCCCTCTTTCCTGGGACCACTCTGAACATCCTGTGCAACTAACACAGACCCCCACCCCCACCTTTGGCAGATTGGCCCTCGGAGATCTGCCAGGTGCTAAACAGGAGAGCTGAGCAAACCCAGGCTCAGAGGCCTTGGGGTGCCAGGGTCAGCGATGGTGGGAAAGGGCACAACCCTCCACCCTCACCCCATCCAAGGTGGGAGGCAGGTACATCCACCCACCTGCCTTTGTCTCCCCATCTCCAAACTTTGGGTACTTCTCTCACCTTCCTCCTTGTCACTTCCCTCAGCTTTAACAGTCTGCTGGCCAGCTTCCCTGCTTTCAAGAGCCCCAAGCACTGAGTTATTCCCTCACAGAAATATGCAGCCTGTTCTGAGGCCATATCTGCATTCATGCATTCACCTGCACCCCAGCCCTGGTGAGCACGGTCGCCCCATTTTATAGAAGAGGAAACTGAGGCCCAAGGCACTGAAGAAACTTGCCTGAGGCTTGTACCTAGAGTAAACACAGGCAAATTCGGCACCCCACCCCGCCCTCGGGCCTCCGGGAGTCCCTGTGAGTGACTGCCTGTCCCCTGCCCCTGCCAGGCCCCTGATCAAGCTGCACATCATTTGGAAGAAGGACGGGGTGCTGCTGTCAGGCGGCATCAGCGACTACAACCGCCGGCTCACCATCCCCAACCCCACAGGCAGCGACGCGGGCTTCTACACGTGCGAGGCCGCGCTGCGCAGCAGCAGCGTCCCCTCCGTCATCCGCGGAGCCTACTTGTCCGTGCTGGGTGAGACGGGCAGGGCCACGGGGTCCCCAGGGGCGGGGCGGCGTGGCTGGGGCTCCTTCGAGGGGGACATGAGCAGAGGAGATATGAGGGGAAGTGTGGCTCTGAGCCCCTCCCCTGTCTTCCCTCCTGCAGAGCCGCCTCAGTTTGTCAAGGAGCCGGAGAGACACATCACAGCGGAGATGGAGAAGGTGGTGGACATTCCCTGTCGGGCCAAAGGTAACCCGGCAGGCGGCGTGAATGGCGGTCGGGGGGCAAGGCCCCCCAACCCCTCAGCCTCCCCTGTCTCTGTCACGGACTTTTCTGTATTGCGCCCCCTCCCCAGGCACCCTGACTGAGCAGAGAGCCAGTCTGGCTGGGAGCAGACACCCAGGAAACAAACAGGCCAAATTACCGTAATCTCTGGACTGGGAATCGACCTGCGTTGCCATAACTTGAGGGTTACAAATGAACCCAAATTACTGTTATTTCAGAATAGGTGACAGACCCAAATGGCCCGTAATTTGAGAACTGTAGACACTGCCGAATTACCGAGATGTTAAACCTATGAGAATGTGGGTGCCTCAGAGGCTCCGCCCAGTTTCTGGGCTGTTCTGTTCCCTCTCCCCAACCCACCATTTCTACTTAACCCCCCTTGTCAGAGCTCCTGGAGGATTTCTGCTCTTCCCACCCGCAACCCTCCTTCCTCCCGTTGCAGCTGAGCCCAAACAGAGCCTGAAACGCAGGTGAACTCAGGGTGCCGTGGTGGGGCATGCTCTGACACTGAGCTGAACGTAGTTCAGGCAGGAGGGAGAGTGGCAGCTCTCCCACGGAGGGGAGGCAGGTTTCATTCATTCATCCCACAAGCCTTTTGGTGGTGGCTCATGCCATGCTGAGCCTGTCCTCGGAGCTGGTGAAGACACGGAAGGGGCCAAGCAGCCAGACCCCGGCTGGCAGGGAACTGGCCTTGCGTTCCCGTGCGGGGAGCAGAGAAACCAATAAGCAAATAAAGATGCCTTATTCCATTTCATCTAAAAATGCCACGGGTTGTAAGACGCCCCATTATTTTATGTACCACTAAGAAAGAAAAAAGACCGCCAATTAAATTATGACATCCTGTCGATTGTGAGACGAGTCCTGATCGCAGAGATGTTGCAGCGGAAAGAATGTGTGTTATCGAGCAGATGACACTCGGGATTGTAGAGTGTCAGGGCAAAGCGTGCTGGGGAGGAAAAGCGGTGCGCTCGGGGGGCGTGGAGCCAGGGCGTGCTCTTCTGAAGGGGCGTGGGGAGTGCTCTGGGGAAATGGAGTTTGAGCAGAGAGGCCCACGGGTACCCCAGTGAGGAGGGTTGGGGTACCCGTGGGAAGGGTGTGCCAGGCGGGGGGTGCAGCTTGGGCAAGGCTGAGAGGTGAGGGGAGCCCCTCGGTGCAGACCAGGCAGAAGGGGGCTGCTGAGGCCCCCGAGGACCACCTGCATGCTCCTTGACCTGGGGCTCCATGGTCGAGTGGATCTGAGAAACCGGCCCCGGGCTGGAGGTTCCAGAGTACCCAGGGGCTCTGCTGAACATTGAGAAAAACACATAGTTTGTCCCATCCAGCATTCCCAAGCTAAACTAACCCCGGGGTATCTAAAATGTTCTTGAAATGCCTACCATATAAGAATTTGAGAATTGACACTCTGAGAACAGCCTCCCACCCTCCCAAGGCCATGAGTGCCCGTCTGAGAAGGTTCTAGAGCCCAGGTCTCCCAGGATGCCCTCACAGACTCCCAGCCTCCGTGCATGCACAGGAGGCGGCTGACTGCGGGCCCCTCTCTCCCTCAGGTGTGCCACCGCCCTCCATCACCTGGTACAAGGACGCGGCCGTGGTGGAGGTGGCGAGGCTGAGCCGCTTCCGGCAGCGCGGGGACGGGGGCCTGCAGATCAGTGGGCTGGTGCCTGACGACACAGGCATGTTCCAGTGCTTTGCCCGCAACGCCGCCGGCGAGGTGCAGACGTCCACCTACCTGGCTGTCACCAGTAAGTCCCTTCCTGCCCTTCTGAGCGCTTCCTCCCCAGGACTGAGCTCTGCTCCAAGCCAGGGGCCTCTCGAGAACAGAGACAGGATCCCAAAGGACTGTCCCTCGGGCAGTCACCAGGGTGGAACAAGCCACTTATGCCCACTGCCCCCGCAGCCCTCGCCCAGTGCCAGAGGAGGCCTCTGGTCCCTGCCTGTCCTCTGGGTGACGTGTTCCCGAGAACACGCTCCCTGGCTCTTTGGGAGATGCTCCGCTGTCCCCGCTGTCCCCGCTGTCCCCAGTTCCCTCCCCGGCAGGCTGTCACGAGCCCGTCCAGCCAAGCCAGCCTGTTCACTTCTCCGAAGAGGAGAACCGGCGCTTTATCCTCAGCTCCCCAGTTTGCAAATCCCATACCCCCGGGAGTCTCTTTGCGGGTGATAGTAGCAGCCCTGCCCGCTTAATGGAGCTGCCTCAGCCCTCAGATGACATCTCAACTGGCCACGCGGAAGATCTCTGCAAACGCCACATCCTGCTGGGCCCCTCCTCTCAGCGGCAGGGCCCCCCACCAGGACCCACAGAGGCCACGGGGCAGAGAGGAGCTGGGGCTGCTCCATAGGTGCGATGGGTGGGGCAGCTTCGGATGAGCAGGTCTCCGTGTGAGCCCTGCACCCGCACACGCCTGGCTGGGCGGCTCCCTGAGGGAAGGGAGACAAAAGGAGTCTGTGTGGACACCTGAGGAACCGCATCTCACCCTGGCGGTGGGCTCTCCAGGGCTGGGCCTTTCAGGAAACGGGTGATGTTCTCCCTTTGGCCATCACTGTTTCCTGCTTAAGAAACCAGAGCCCCGATGTCATGTTCAGTGAGGGATGGATCCATTTACCGTGTCAGGAGGGTGTTCTTGGGAGTCCTCCGATTCCCTGACACGGAGGCTTGAGAATCCAGGCAGGGCCGGAACTGGTGTCACCTGGGTCCCTCCACAGGGGGGGTGATGTGGGGAGCCCTCAGGGAATCCCGTCAAGGCACCTGTGTCCTTCCCCACTGGGGACCCACCTGGCCAGAGTAGCAGAGTAGCAAAGGCAGGTGAGAACCTGGCCCTCTGGCCCTGGCGGCTCCTCCCAGGGTGCAGCTAAGAGACCCCGCTGTCTCCACCCACAGGCATCGCCCCCAACATCACCAGGGGCCCCCTGGACAGCACGGTGATCGACGGCATGTCAGTGGTGCTGGCTTGTGAGACATCGGGGGCTCCCCGGCCGGCCATCACGTGGCAGAAGGGTAGGTGAGGCCGAGCCACTGTGGAGGCCACGGGACAGTCCAGGGCAGCCCTCAGCCCTCAGCGCTCAGCACTAGAGCTAGGCAGGGCAGGCTCCCACGCACAGGTGTGAGGGTTGCACCCTGTACAACTCAAGAGGGCGCCTGCCATGCAGAGTGAGTACCACCTGCCACCCTGCCAGGCTCAAGGTGCAGCTCTGCGTCTTCTGAGACCTGTGACCTTGGCTGAGGTGTCTCCTCACTCTGAACCTCAGGGCCCCCATCTGTAGACAGGACAGTGTGCTTCAGGATGGCAGGGTAGATGGAAGTGCATGTGAAAGGCCCGAACGGAGCCTAGGAAGGGGTGGCCTAACGAAAAGCCCCTGTCTGCTGGTTAATATTACAAGGGTGGTTGGTGCAGGTGGGAGGGCCCCAGACACCTGAGCCAGCAAAGCGCAGCCGTCTACCTGAGCCCACCCACCTGTGTGCCTTCTCTCCCCTCTGTGTCACACACTCACCTGCACAACTCTTCCCACATACACACACACAAACACACGTGTGTGCACACACTGTCGGTGCTTAAGCCTCTCTTCAGATGAACCTTCTCACCTGGCCCCCCGTGCCCCAGGGCCTCCCCACAACCCCTCCCTGCTCTATTCCCCCACCTTCTAATCAACAAGATAACTGATTTTACATATTGCCTGTCTCCCCACAAAGGCAGGCATTTCAGTTTTGCCCACTGCTGACTCCCCAAGGCTTACAACAGAGTCTGGCACATAGTAGGTACTCAATAAATACTTGTGGCATAAATGTCAGCACATCCTGGTGTGTGCCTAGACACGGAAATAAACACACCCACTTACCATGCTCACTAGTTCAGTGAGCCCGCACAGGTGTGCAAACAGACACACCCGCAGGCTCACACCTGCAGAGCTCCCTTGTACATGCAGGTGGGGTTTTCTGTAAAATAGAGACTGTTACAAAAACCTGCATTCTCAGGCTCTCTCACACATGGCACGTCCCCTCTCTGTGTCTCTCCATCTGTCCCTCTCTCTCTAGGCGCCGGCCTCCCTAGGTCCCACTGCACAGGGAGGTCTGTCCTGGCCACAGCTGGCCCCTGTCCCTCTCCGTCCCACCCCCACTCCTTGCTGCTCCCACCCCTCACTTCCTTCCACCCCCCACCTGAAGGTGACCCTCCAGAAGCATCCTCTACAGGATGCCCATCACCACCTTGTCAGAGCTGTCTGCCCCTCCCCCCGCAGCACAGGTGCCTGTTGCAGCAGGAGATGGTCCCTGGCCATCTCTGGCGAAGGACAGACAGTGTGGTGGGTGGGAGACATCAGGAGACCTGGGATCCAGGCTGCCTGCTCTGTGATCAGGTGCCCTTGCGCCTGTCCCCAATAGGAAACCTCAGCGTCCACCGCAGCCTGGTCACCTCCCCCATCCCAGCACTCCCAGCATTTCTAACCGGGAGCCTGCCTGCCACCACCCACCCCAGAGCAGGAGGGGCTACAGCCCGAGCCCACCCACTGCGTGCTGCCCACAGGGGAGCGCATCCTGGCCAGCGGCTCTGTCCAGCTGCCTCGCTTCACACTCCTGGAGTCGGGCAGCCTGCTTGTCAGCCCCACGCACATCTCTGACGCCGGGACCTACACCTGTCTGGCGACCAACTCTCGGGGCATCGACGAGGCCTCAGCCGACCTGGTCGTGTGGGGTGAGTATGCAGAGCGGGAGCCTGTTACACGTCTCTAGGTGAGAGTGTGCCATGCACACCCAATCCACCCACAGAACACACACTCACGCCACCAGCACCTCCACATCCCCATGTCTGTCCAGCCAAGGGGCTTCTTACAAGAGGGACTTGGACAAATTAATTCAGAGGAGAGGGACCAGGAAGGCCAAAGTTCCGTGACTGATGCCATGTGACCAAGGGGGCTCCTGCCGTGCTTGGCCAAGTGGAGTGAATGCAGAGGTGACAATGGACAGCTATCTTCATATACTTTAGGCCATAAATCAGCAAACTTTTTCTGTAACGACCAGATAGTAAGTATTTAGGCTTGTGTGCCAGAGAGTTGCAACTCCTCAATCAAGAAAGCAGCCGTAGATGATACTGATCGTCGGGCCTGGCTGCCTTCTGGTACCAGCATGCTCGCCCAGCCAGCCCCCCCGGCAGACTGAACCCCCACGCTGTCCTTTGCTGACCCCTGCTTTAAGGAAATGTCTTGAACCCTTTCCAGCTCTCTGCACCTGCTGGGACCCACCCCCGAGACAGACGTACATGTGGGCCTCCTGTCTAGGCTGGGGGCAATGGTCTACTGCTGAGCAACACATTAGACTAGGGACCAGGAGAGCCCCTTTTACCTCGGCTGAACCACCAATATGCTGGGAATACAACCCTGGTCCTCCTCAGGTTTCCCGTTTTTTAGCCCTCGACTGGGTGTGTAGGAGTGAAATGAAATGAACCCCCACTATGAACATGGCTCCCAGGAATGCAGGTATCATGGAAGCATGTTCCTTTTTACATGCTGGAATGTTCACTGTGGCCTACCTGTTCACCTGCTGGTCTCCCCCCTTCGCCCACAAAGGCAGCCACACAGGCTGGCTCACCCGCAGACACCTCCCCCCACCCTCGCTCCTCTCCCTGCCCCTGTTAGTCTGAAACCCAGGCACCTGCTCACCTCGCCCATGCCCTGCTGTCTTTCAGCCCGGACCCGCATCACCAAGCCTCCCCAGGACCAGAGCGTCATCAAGGGCACGCAGGCCTCCATGGTGTGTGGCGTGGCCCACGACCCCCGAGTGACCATCAGGTACTCCCTCTGCTGTGGCCTTAGGGAGGCAAAGAGGAAGGGTGGCTGTAAGGGTAGCTGGTGGCTAAGCAGGTGTCTGCACCAAGGGGCTGAGTATAGCCCTGGGGGCCCAGGAACATCCTTAGGGGGACGATTCACAGAGCTGGTGCTGAACTGGGGTGTACGTCCCACTGAGCAAACACCTTGGACGGAGCAGGCCTGAATTAAACAGGGCAGTGTCAGAGGGGAGAAAGAAAGGGAGGGGGTGTGGGCTGCTTTGGGACGGGGTGGTGGTAGGCAGGCTCCCAGCCTCTGAAGTGCTGGGATGCAGGAGGAAGGAAAGAGGGAGAAAGAGGCGTTGGGAGCTGCTGGCTCCCCCAGACCCTCTGCTCGCTAAGGGGCCGGCAGGCAGAGAGGTCTCGGTGAACAGGCACAGGAGAAGTGATAGGGCCTGGGCAGGAGGGCCCTGGGGCGGCCCTCAGAGCGACACCGTGAGGGGAAAGGGCCCACACCGAGGCCGCCTGCACCATCCACCAGGGAGGCCGGAACCTCAGCAACAGGCCGTGGAACCCCCTGAAGAGGCCCCCCGGGATGGGGAGCCCAAGACAGGAGCAGCCAAGGAAGGCTGGAAAGGCCAGACTCTCCAAAGCTTGAGATGAGGACACCTGGGGAACTAAAACCAGGAGAAAATTGTCCTTTTGGGCTCTCCTTTGAGCTCTGGTATGCTAAGTAAAAATTTTAACTGCTTCCTTAGAAATAAATTTTCCCTGCACTTTGCTTATGACTTTTATGGGCAATACCACTGACAGACAACTGGCCTGGACTTTGGGAGGGGCCTGGCAGACGCCACTCAGAGCAAGGGGCCCTCCACACCAGACAACTGCGTCCTGGGGCGCCCTCTGGTGGCCGCTGTACATATGACAGTCTACCACCACCCCACAGGGACCCTGGAAGCCCCCGTTGGCATGAGGGATACTGGATGTTTAGGCCAACACCCGTTTGTTCTCAGAGAATCCACGTTGGGCCCCAGTTTGAAAAACACCTCACTTAACATTCAGCATTGACCCTTTAAGACCGTCACCATGTGCTGAACGCACAGATGCAAAAAGGAGTCTTGAAATTACATAGATGTGGTTAGAACATTGTCAACAGATCACCCAGAATGTGCTTATTCCTGAGTTTATTAGATTTCTGTCTTAAAAACTAATATACCAGCTCTAGGAACATCCTCCAAGAGAACCCACACCCCCCCCCCAAACAGAATACTGCTGTGGGTCTCAGACCTGTAATAAACAGTAGCTATAATTTTTGCACCCATTAATTGAAAAATTTTATGCCAAGAAGCTATAGTAATTCAGTAACACTAAAACAAATTGGTTTTTTTATTTATAAAAATGTTATCTACTAAAATTTGGAAGCTGCTTGCACATTTTATTTGTTCTGTACACAATTCTTTATGAACAAAGGGATTCGGGGACCTGTTACAATATACACATAGACTGTGTTCCGGGACCCCAGTGACCTACAGGTCACTGCTCCAGTGCACTAGAGGGGGCCTCGCCTTAGAATGGAATCACCCACCTAGGACAGTCTTTTCTGTGTGGGAGGAGAGAAGAGAATTTGTCCCGCATACTCCCAAGATTAGATATGGCCACGGCCACTCCCACCTCCCCCCCCACACACATACCCGTATCTTCCTGGGACTTGGGTGGGGGGCTTTCTGGCTGCCCTCCACCTTCTGAGGTGAGCCTTGGGGGTGGGTAGGCTGCAGACTTCAGTATCTTTTAAAAGTCCCAAGGTGATTCTAATACGTAGCTGGGATAGAAAACTCTGTCCTGGACACACTGGGGTTCCCTGAGCGGGCAGGCCGACGGGACCCGAACAGCCAGATTAGAGGAACATGCTGGCCTCTCGTTCCTGCACCTCAAGTCCCCGAGACACAGCGGGGTCCAGGGTGGCAGCCGGCAGGTGGGTGCTCCCCGCAGGGGAAGCTGCAGGACAGCTCTAGGTCCAGGCCCCATCTGGGCAATCTGCTTCCGGCCACTGTTAATATTAGTCAACATTTTATTGGTGTTTTCCTTATTATACAGCTAATAGGAAACAGCAAGTGCAGATAAGCAAAAAAAAAAAAAAATGGAGGTGAGAAAGAGTAAGAAAAGCACATTTATCTGTTTCTCTCAATTGAAGATCATAATGTTTCAATATTTAGATGCCATTTTATAAAACTAGAAACACAGTGCTTATTAATGTGCTTTTTCCCTTAAGAACCTGTAGTGAATCTCTTCTTCATCAATAATATTTCTATGTAAACTCAATTATACGGTTATTCAGCCGTCCGTTTGGTGGATGCCGTGTAGTTGATGTTACCAATTCCCCAATGTTGGGTTTGGGGGCTATTTCTAAATCTCACTAATATTAAGAAATATCATTATGAATGTCCTTGCAACAAAATATTTGTGCACGTCTTTGACGTCCTGAGCACTGTCTGGTGTCATTTCAAGCTGAAGGGATGCCGAGAGCCACTCACCCGAAATGTTTTACCCGAAGAGAAATGGACCGACGGGTTTTTTTAACACTCCATTATGGAAATTTTCAAACATACCCCAAAGCACAGGGAAACGTACCCTCGACCCTGATCTACCCATCTCTTGGCCTCCCAATTATCAGCATTTTGCCCATTTTGTTTCATCTGTCTCCCCACACACATTTTTTTATGACTACAATATTTTAAAATCAAATCTCAACATGGAATTTCACCCTTAAGTGGGTCAATGTGCATTTCTTACTGAAATGGACTTTTCATTAAACATAACCACCATGCACCCCCATCACACCTAACAGAATGAACAACAACTCCTTGAGGCCTGTTAATACCAGCCTGCATCCCAGTCGCCCTGATGGGAGCAGGGGTGTGTGTCTCCGCAGCTGTGGGTCGAGCACAGCGGCCGGACAGCGTGTGCGCGTGGTGTTCGGTTGTGTGCCCTCCTCACTCGACACAGCTGCCTCGCCCTTTCTGTGTCTTTGTGTGTGTTTTGTCTTCATGCAGTCGACTTGTTGGAGAAACCAAGTTCTGCAAGACGGAGGTCTACGGACTTTTTTTTTTTTTTTTGGCAAATCATTATTTTTTATTGTTGTTCATGCAAACTTTTTTTGTAAAGGACCAGAAACTAAATATTTTACACTCTGAAGGTCATTGTCATGACTATGCTATATAATTACAGATTATTTTGGAAATGTTTTACCCTAAGTTCAATGCAGATGTACTCATGAACATTATGGAAACAAGTGGGTGTGTCTGTGTTCCAACAAAACTTCGTTTATATGAGCAGACAGCGGGGCCCCTGCTGTAGACTGGCCCACCTTCTGGATCTGGCTGACTACTTTTTCAGGGTGTGGTTCGCCTGATCGCCTATCCTTTATCTTCCTAATTACAAGTGACCGCCCATTCGATTCCAGCTGAGTTGTTTTGCCACAAACACGCATCACGGGTGGAGATACGTCCTCCCTACGGCACCACATCTTGGGACCAAGAACGTCGTCATGCCGCGGGTTGTTCCTTAGGCAGAATGTACTCTCTGCAACTCAATATGCTTTTAAGCAAAACTCTACCCCTCCCATCAACACTGGCAAGGATGATTCTTTTCTAGAGATGAATTGAAGGTGATTGATTGCTTTTGGCAACATGTAAATATGTATAAAAAGCCTGGGAAATTAACTCGGCGGTTGCACAGCTGAGAACCTATCCTTGAGGAAATGACCCAGAATGTGTGTAAATATCTTGCTGCAAGGATGTTCGTTACAGCGTTAACTATAATGTCAGAAAACCAGGAGCTAAAAACTGGACCCCAGCTTTACGGGATCAATTACAGAGCATCCGTACTTGAAGCCGCTGGCAGAAACCATGAGATGGAAATGCCTCGTTAGCAAGTTTACAGTATTATGTTGGGTGGAAAAAGCAGTGGATGGATGGATATATTGAAGTAAAAAGTGTCCAACCCTGTAGAGAATTCTTACGAGTTTAGTTGAGCCGAATTGACAATTGTTGGGAAGCAAAGTCTCAGTGGATTGAGAAAATGCTCCAGAGGTTCGCTGTTTCGCAGCTTATTTTATACATTAGAATCAAAGGAGGAAGTTTAAGGAGGGTTACATGAAATCCATTGGTGGTAGAGTCAGGGGGTGTGAGAAGACAAAGCAAAGCGGGGAAACCTCTGGGACTGGGTAGGACGTGGAACAAGGGGACACAGACTTCTTTTATACGGGTGGGTGGGGGTGACTGACGATGGACACGTCGTCCGGCACAGAGAGGCGGCGCGCAGCGGGCCGGCAGGGAACGAGGGTCTGCGGTCTCCTGCTCTGCTGTGCTGGCTGTGCCCTGAGTGTCAGGGAGAGAAAACCACTCTGGCGTGTCAGAGGTGTAGGTCATCTGAGATGCAAAAGGATGGCAGGCTGGCTCACTGAAGGTAAGATCGGCCTCTGTGCGGGGAGCTGCAGGCCTGGGACGTGACTCCTCGCCACGACCTGCTTGTCGTCAGGAGTGTTTCTGTTCAGACCGCCCTGCATGGTCACTCTCCGTCCCTGAGTGTGTGAGGCTGCCCGCCGTGCAGGCCAGCCCCGAGCTCCTCAGGAGTGCGTGAGGCCCCTTTTCTGTCCACAGGTAGATCGCTGGGTACCGCTTGTATAAAAATATGTTGTATCCGGCACACTACACAATAATGGCTAACCTATTCCAAATATTTGGTGTGAACTCTCACAGTCCTTACCACAGCCCTATGAGGCGGGCGGTGTTATTTTCCTCATATGAAAGATGAGGAAACTGAGGCACAGCACGGTTAATACACATGCCAGGACCACAGTGCTGGTGAGTGGGCTCAGTGGGGGCTGAGTCTAGAGCACAGCAGCAGCCCGTGGGGAGGCGAGAAGGGTCTACAAGGTGTAAGCACAAACCTTAATCATGGTCTTTCATTATGGGAAAACTTTTCAGTTCTCCTTTTTCCTTTCCCATTATCTGGACTTGCTACCTTTCCAGTTTTTTTAAACTCAGGTTAAAAAGATTACAGCATCGTCTGTTTAGCAGTCTCACCTTCTCTTAACCCGGAGAGTTCTAGGGCCCTGTGGCTCAGGCCTACCACCCTGTTGCCCCAAGAGCAGGTGATGGGTTATTTGCAAAGCATCTGTTCCCACCCCATTCCCTCCCCTGGCGCTGGGCACCCTGATCAACCTTGGAAGGGAGGGACCTGGCACCCACGTGTGTTAAGGGCAACGAGGGTCGTATTTCCTGCAGAACAATTCCACAGAAGATGTTTCTTATTGTCAGACACGGGCTCGTGTGCAATTCCTCAAGTCCCCCTTTGTACAGACTGACCAGCACTATAGAGATTTTGGGGGCACGAAAGTCATTTTGTCACAGTGATGCATCGATCTAATGATTCACCTCATAAAACTAATTCCAGAAGGCAGTCTATTCAGACACCTACATTCTTTTTCCAACTGTAATCTTTTAACCTTTTGGAAAGAATACCTTTTTGCCAGATCTTTTGTGCTGGCTGCCAGGCAATGGCTTCCAGCTAACAGCTTAAAGGCTCTGACCTAGAACTGAACTGAAGGTGTAAATGAGCGGTAAAGACTTACAGCATTAACTCTCCCCGGACACACACCCACCACCACAAGGATGATGGACAGCAGGCTGCTGTCCGGCTTCCCCAGTGTCCTGGCCGAGACTGGCCCCAGGCTGCCCCCACCCACCCTCGAAACTCTCTCCTGCAGAGCAGCCTGGGCCGAGTGCACCCCTCCTTCCCTTCCTATCTTTACTTTTCAGTTCTTCATACTCTTAGGTACGTCTGGGAGAAGGACGGAGCCGCCCTGGGCACGGAGAGCAACCCCCGCGTCCGTCTGGACAAAAACGGCTCCCTGCACATCTCACAGACGTGGTCGGGGGACATCGGCACATACACCTGCCGGGTGCTGTCGGCCGGGGGGAACGACTCTCGCAGCGCGCACCTGCGCGTCAGGTGAGGTCCACCTACCCAGGCCCTGGCAAACGGGTGCAGGCAGCAACGAGAAGCCACATTTTGGCAGGCCACCAGGGGACCTGGGACCACACACCTTCTCTCACGACACACCCAAGCATCCTTCCTGGTTGGGGCCCCTGCAAGAGCAGGGGAGTCTGGGTATGGCTTTGGACAGGTGGGCTCCAATGCCAGAGAGAAGGATCTGCAAGTAGATGGCCCAAAGGGCAAGTTTTTTGGTTTTTTAATTTTTTTAAAGACTTTGTTTATTTATTATTTAGATAGGGGAAGAGAGGGAGAGAAACATCAATGTGTGGTTGCCTCTCGTGCACCCCCAACTGGGAACCTGGCCCGCGACCCAGGCATGTGCCCTGACTGGGAACCGGAGAAACCCTTTGATTTGCAGGCCAGGACTCAATCCACTGAACCACACACCAGCCAGGGCCCCACAGGGCAAGTTTCACGGCTGAGCACAAGGTATCCTGGAAGTTCAATCCCAGTCCTGTCTCTAGACCTCACCTGTGGCCTCACCACATGTCTCTCCTCCAGGCAACTGCCTCACGCCCCTGAGCGCCCAGTGGCGAAGCTCAGCACCTCAGAGAGGCGGGCCATCAACCTGACGTGGCCCAAGCCCTTCGACGGCAACAGCCCCCTGATCCGCTATGTCCTGGAGATGTCGGAGAACAGTAAGGCTCAGCTCCACCGAGGTCGGTGGGGTGGGGCCGGGCGTATGGGGGGGTGTATGGGCCAGCTGGATCCCAGCGCCCCACTTCCTACTGCTCTGCCTTGGAGCAGCCCCCTCCCTCTGGAAACCTCAGCCTCCTCAGCTGTCAGAGAATGGATCTGCCCCCTGGGGTCGCTGTGACAACTGAACAAGACACCTAGGAGGTGCAGCACTCGGGGCCACCACACCAGCAGCCTCTAGATGGTGGCAATTCTTTTCCTTTTCATCCTCCAAGTCCCCAGGCTGTGAACTCCGAAATTAGCCGGCAACATTTAAACGATGCTTTAAATACAGTTTGCAGAGAGCTCATCGACTTGAAGGGGGAAGAAAAAGATGGAAAGGACCAATGCTTCTCAGTTCCTGTGAGCTCTGCTGCCCCCCGGCACCCTCCATACCCACCCACACCCCACACACAGGCTCAGGGGACCTAAAACATGACGTGACCAGCCTCTACTGGATCAAGGGGATGGCCTGCGATAGCCACAAATGAGGCTGGAACCAGGCCTGCTGGGAACCAGGAGTAAGAAGCATGGTCCCCAAGATACCCATCTCTCCTCCACCCTCCATCCGTGTAGATGCCCCCTGGACCGTGCTCCTGGCCAGTGTGGACCCCGAGGCTACCTCAGTGATGGTCAAGGGCTTGGTTCCCGCGCGCTCCTACCAGTTCCGTCTCTGTGCCGTCAATGACGTGGGCAAAGGACAATTCAGCAAAGACACGGAGAGGTAAGAGAGAGTTCTCAGTGTCTCTGGCTGAGGGAGGGGCTGAGAGGGGCTGCCTGTTGCCAAAACCAACGTGGCAGAGCGGGGCCGGGCTGCCCGGCAGGGCCTGGCTGGTTGTCTTGGAGCCCTCCGGGCCTCAGGCTCTGTGTCCGCAGGATGGGGGACGGCACTCCCTCCTGCCTCACAGGCATGTGGTAAGGATGAAATGAGCCCTCAGCAGAGAGAGAAGCAGAGAGAAGCACTGTGAGCGGGCTGGGAGCTCAAGCACCGACCAAATTTAGCTGTCCCACCAGCTGCGAGCTAGGCGAGTTCAAAGACTGGCGTCCTCTGCCTGGCACGCCCTCAGGCTGCCGGAGGGAGGTGGGGTCTGCTCGGATCCCCGTGGCCAGTGCCTTGCATGACGCCAGCCCTATTAGGCTTTCCACACAGCTTTCTTAAAACGATGGGAATTGAATAAAAACAGCAGGTCATCCATTTTAAATCATCACACAGCCAAACCCACTTATGCAGGAGGCACATTCTAGCCACCTCCACCCCAGGAGCGGCCACTTCTAATGAGAATGAGACGTCAGGAGGTCAGAACGACAGCAACAGAAATCGCATCTGCCAAAGCCGTGCCCTTTGCTCTGTACTTTCTATGTTTGGTTTTATTTTTTTTTTTTCAGATTTATTGAGATGTAATTGACATACACCATTGTGTGAGTTTAAGGTGTACAGCCTGTTGATTTGATACGCTCATATGTTGCAAAATGACACCACCCATAGTTAGCTAACACCTCCTTGCCATTACCTGTTACCCTTTCTTTTTATGGTGAGAACATTTCATATCCACTCTCTGAGCAACTTTGGAGCATATAATACAGTATTATTAGCTGCAATCCCCACGCTGCCCATTAGATGCCCAGAACTTGTTACTCTTACAACTGGAAGTTCACACCCCCTGACTGATATCTCCCCGTTCACCCCCTCCCCAGCCCTTGCTAACCACTAGTCCACTCTCTGTTTCTCTGAGTTTTGCTCTTTTAGATTCCACGTGTGCATGCCACATCTTTATTCATTCATTCTTTGATGGACATTTAGGTTGTTTCCATGTCTTGGCTGTTGTGAATAATGTTTCAATGAATACGGGGGTGCAGATATCTCTTCAAGATTCTGTTTTCATTTCCTTTGGATGGATATATATTCAGAAGTGAGGTGGCGGGCTCATATGGTAGTTCTATTTTTAATGTTCTGAAGAAACTCCATACTGTTTTTCATAGTCACTGAATCAATTTACATTCCCACCAGCAGTGCACAAGGGTTCCCTTTTCTCCACATCCTCGCCCACTGTATCTCTTGTCTTTTTGATGATAGCTGTTTTAGCACGTGTGAAGCAACATCTCACTGAGGCTTTGATTTGCGTTTTCCAATAATTGGTCGTGCTGAGCACCTTTTCATGTACCTACTGGCCTTCTGCATGTCTTCTTACTCAGTTCCTCTGCCCATTTCCCATCTTTTAATGGTGGGTTTTCGTTGTTGCTGCTGTCGCTGCTGTTGTTTTGGCTATTGGGCTCTGTGAGTTCTGTATGTATTTTGGATATTAACCCCTTATCTGGTACAGGGTTTGCAATACTTTGTCTCATTCCATAGGTGGCCTTTTCCGCGTCATCTTTCGGTCCCCTTTGCTGTGCAGAAGCTTTTTAGTTCGATGTCCTCGCTCTTGTTATTTTTGCTCTTGTTGCCTGTGCTTTTGCTGTCACATGCAGGGAGCCGCTGCCAAAACCAATGTCAGGGAGACTTCTCCCTGTGTTTTCTCCTAGGACTTCTGTGGTTGCCGGTGCTATATTTAGTCTTTAACCCGTTTCAAGTTCATTTTTGTGAGTGGCGTAAGATAGGGGTCCACTTTCTCTGTCTCGAATGTGCTTATTCAGTTTTCACACCACTGTTTATTGAAGAGACAATACTTTCCCCACTGAGAAGAATTAATATTGTTAAAAATGCCCATAAGAAAGCCATCTATGAGTTCAATGCAATCCCTATCAAAATTCCAATGGGGTTTTTCACAGAAACAGGAAAAAACCCTAAAATGTGTATGGAGCCCCCGAAGATCCCCAAGAGTCAAGGCAATCCTGAGAAAGAACTAAGCCGGAGGGAGGCACCGTGCTTCCTGGTTTCACACTCCACCTCAAAGCCAGAGTGATCGAAACAGGATGAAGTGGGCAGGAAAACAGACACGCAGGCCCCAGGAGAAGAACCAAGAGCCCAGAAATAAGGCTTGTTTATTATTAAACTGACACTTGAAGAGGGAGACAGGTGCTCTTAGGCGTGCGCACAGACCTCTGGCTTCCACTGGTCGCTGTGGTTTTGCTGCAGCTCCAACAAGCTGTCTCTGGGTTATACCAGGGGGTGCCCCAGGGGCCGCGACACTCCAGCCGAGAGAAGAATGGCAGATAACAGCCTAGCACAGAGAGCAGTTACGGGAGAGCTACTCATTCACTGTTTGCCGAGCACCTACTACGCTCTGGTGGCCGTGTTGGACCACCAGGGACGGTGCGGGAGACAACACGGATATGGCCCCCGTCCTGTGGAGCTACAGAATCCCAATAAGAAAAGGGGGTGGGTAAAAATAAAACTCACAGGTGCAGACAACAGGATGGTGATTACCAGAGGGAAGGGTGGGGGTAGGTAGACGAGGGTAAAGGGGGGATCAACGGTGATGGAAGGAGACTTGACTTTGGGTGGTGAACACACAATATTATATACAGATGATGTATTATAGAACTCTCTACCTGAAACCTATATAATTTTATTAACTAATGTCACCCCAATAAATTCAATAATAAGTAACAACTATATGCAGAGAGTTAAATAGGGATAAAAGTTAATAGTGTATGGTCTGTACTTTCCCTTCCAATCTGGAGGAGGTAGCCACGAAAACAATTAGCCTGGACAAGGAGAATAAAACACTACCCGTTAGACTGAAAAGCAGGAGGGGGAGAAAGGCCTCAAAGGGCAGGCAAAGGCACCCCGTAGCTTCTCCAGTTCTTCGGGCCCCACCAATCCGTCTTCCTAACGAATCTTCACACGAGTGGCCCTGAGTCACCAAGGAGGAGGTGCGGTCGCCCTCACTGCAGGCTTCCCTGTGCAGCATGTTCTGGAAAGCTGTCCATCAGGAAGCAGAATCATAAAAACATAAAAAAGGGAAAGCCATCCATCAAAAATAATTAACTTTTGTTTTTTAACGGATGCATGTCAGTTATGGGAAAACACCCTGAGGTGGAGCACCGCGTCCCGCTGGCAGTGCCCGAGAAAGAGACGCAAGTGCTCGGCTTCAGGAGCCGGCGGATCGCCACTGCCACCCACACACCACGTCACCCCCACCCGCCCCGGCCCCAGCCTGGCTCAGCTCAGGGGAGGGGCGTAAAGGAAGCCCAGTGAAGTACCCACCAGCTGGCAACTAGGAAGTGAGGATTTAACACTCCTGCTTCCCAAACACTTGAATACTCATGACGGATGTCAGCCCCTCAGCTGCTTCTTTGGCAAGTGGGAAACCGAGGCCCACATCCCTTGACTGCACAGAAAATACATGCCTCTGGGTGCTTGACCTTGTTTTCAGAAAAGACTTACATGGACATTGCGTCATCTGTGCCCCAACCAGCTTTATAAAACAGGCAAGTGGGGCCTCGTTGTATTTCTTCAACAGATAAAGAAACAAGCCCAGAGAGGGTCAGCGACTTGCCCGAAAGTACTCCGCAGCTGTGCGGTCACCCAGAAACAGAGCAGGGCAGGGTTCAACCTCCTCACACCCCATTAAACTCCTGTGTTTGCCCTCAGAACTAAGAGTGGAAAAACCCGCCCACCCTGGGCGTTTTCCTCTCCAGGGTCTCCCTTCCCGAAGAGCCCCCCACTGCCCCACCGCAGAATGTCATCGCCAGCGGCCGGACTAACCAGTCCATTATGATCCAGTGGCAGCCGCCTCCTGAGAACCACCAGAACGGCCTCCTCAAGGGCTACATCATCAGGTAAGTGTCCACGGGAAGGGGGCTGGCGAGGACAGGAGGACAGCCTGGGGTGAGCAACAGGTGAGGGAGTATCACAAGTGGATGGGAAAACGGAGCAAATTCATGGGTCCTTCTGCATCTAACAAGGATCCGGCAACAAGAAATGCCTACCCTGTGGTAGGAAAGATTGAGGTTACACATCTAGAAGAACTTCCAGCCGTGAGAGCCTTGGAAACCAAGGGGAAAGGTTCAGAGACCAGATACAATATAATCTCCTAAAGGCTGATACCAGGGATGGGGCACAGAAATGGGACTCCAGGCAGGCAGTTAACTCTTGGGAGGGCAGCCGCCTGGGAACTGAGAATAGCCCTCATCAGGCCAGATTTCCCTGGGTTCGGGCCAGGAACGCACCACGCACTGGGCCGAGAGCCGGTCACGAAGTGGAAGTCCTCTCTTAGGTCCTTGCCGCACAGCGAAGCCCAGGTCTGTAGACTTCCATGTTTACGTTTGACTGAGGGTACTTTGCTGGTGACCTTGAAGCGAGTTGTTCAGTGTCACTAAAAGTCAGCGCTCATCGCTTAACATCAGCCTGTCCGTGGAAGTTGCTGAGAACGCCCCTCAGTGTTCCGAGCTCTGGCTGGCTGTGACGCGCCAGGCAAGCTCGCCTGTCTCCTTCCCACACGTGGACCCTCTCAGGATTAGAATTCCCAGAATTTGGAAGAGGCTTTTGTTGGTTTGGCTGCTCCATTAGCAGTTGATTTTCGGGTGGGTTTCTGGTGAACCTGAAAGGTGACCCCCTCCTCCCCCATCAAGAGAGGACAGCCCAGACACATCCCCAGGGGTGGTCCTCACTGGGGGTCCCCGGACCAGCAGCAGCAGCAGCACTTTGAGACTGGATAGAAATGCACATTCTCAGGCCCCACCCCTGATCGGAATGAGAAACTTAGGGGGAGTCCCAGTGATCTGTGTTTTAACAAGCTTTCCAAGTGTGTTGAAGGCCCACCAAGGCTTTGAGGACCCCTGCTACAGGGTAAAGGACCACAGTAAAACCACTGCAGGGGGCGCTAGTTTCCCGTCCTCAGACTCTAAGGGGAGTATGCATTGTGAGCTCCCCAGCCTCCCACAGTTGCCTGTGTAGACTTCACTTCTTCGTTACCATGCGTTCTCTATGCCAGTGGCAGGTGGAAATGGCTAGAGTAGGCAGCCTCAGGCTCTTTTCTCTCTACCTAAGTGAGTGGTCATCCAGAGGGAGAGCCCTGACTGGCGTGGCTCAGTGGGTTGGAGTGTCGTCCTATACGCTGAAGAGTCTCGGGTTGGATTCCAGACCAGGGCACGTGCCTGGCTTGCAGGCTCAGTCCTCCACTGGGGCGCAGGCGAGAGGCAAATGATGGATGTTTCTCTCTCTCTCCCTCTCTCCCTTCCCCTCCCTCTAAAATCAATAAGCACATTTTCAGTTGAGGATGAAAAAGGAGAGAGAGTGCCACTCAGCCACTATATTGGAGGGAAAAAGAAAATGAGCCCAACCTTTGGAGATAGCTGTCCCATCAGTGACCTCTCAAAGCTGACCCCTCCTCCCCCATCAAGAGAGGACAGCCCAGACACATCCCCAAGACCTGTGTTATCCAGTCAGGTAGCCACTGGTCACCTGTGGCTGTTTAAATTAATTAAAAATAAGTAAAGTTCCTCAGTGGCACTTGTCACATTTCAAGCACTCAGCAGCCACTGGCGCTGGCGGCTGCCATATCGGACAGCACAGATATGGAACATTCCCACCATCACGGACTGTTTCCCCGGCCCGAGGCAGACATGCTGACGCTGGTCCACTGTGTCCTGGCTTCCTCCCCTCAGGTACTGCCTGGCCGGGCTGCCGGTCGGGTACCAGTTCAAGAACATCACGGATGCTGACGTCAACAACCTGCTGCTGGAGGACCTCATCATCTGGACCAACTACGAGATCGAGGTGGCCGCCTACAACAGCGCCGGGCTGGGTGTCTACAGCAGCAAAGTCACTGAGTGGACACTGCAGGGAGGTGGGTGTGCCTGGCGGCACCGCGGGGTCGGGGGCCTGCAGGGAAGAGGAAGAGGTCGGAGGTGAGCGTGATGAAGGCAGAGGCTTCCAGGGTACAGGGCCCTTCTGCAAAGGTTCACACGAACTGGATTGGAAAACGGCTTACAGTTAGCATTGGACCTCAAAACCACCCCAGGCGTTTTCATATCCATGACTTTCCGTTATCAGTCCCCTGTGAATGAAATATGTTGGACAAGTTTTATCCGTGCAAACTGATCCAGAGAAAGAGGGCACCTGACGTCTACACAGCAAGGGAAGGGAGGACAGATGATGGGGCCACTTGGGGTCTGCAGACCCTGTCCCTGTGTTTTCTCTCCCTGACTGGGCAAGACAGACTGACTGTGCGCCTCCACCCCACCCCCCTCTGCTCTCCTCCAGTCCCCACGGTCCCTCCGGGCAACGTGCATGCAGAAGCCACCAATTCCACAACCATCCGGTTCACCTGGAACGCCCCCAGCCCCCAGTTCATCAATGGCATCAACCAGGGCTACAAGGTAGGTGAGGCCTGTCCTTGTCCACAGGGGAAGCTGGGATATGCGAGAGGGGGGCCACAGCAGAGGGAGGGGGCAGGGGGCAGTCCCCGCTCTGTTTCTGAAATCACTGGCTCAAGCAAGCCAGGCAGAGGGCACGTGACCAAGGCAAAGGGCATGAGGACTCTCTCCAAGGACAGGTTCAGGCCTTGGGGGCGCAGACACCACCCAGGCTGCGACCCAGTGCAGGGGCATTCTCAGTGACACTGGCCTATAAACAAAACAGGGTTTGTTTTGCATGTAAAAGTCCAGAACCCACTTTCTTACTGCCAAGCTGTGGCTCTTTCGGGCATCCTGCTGGGTCACATGTCCTCGGTCCGGGCTTGACACCACACTGCGTGAAGGGCACGGGACTAGGACTCTCACGGACTTGGGTTGAAATCCCAAATCTGCCTCTTGCTGCTCGCTGGACAAGTTCTGCAATCTCTCAGAGCTTCCTTCAATAAGTATTTCAATATTTATTGAGCCTGACGTTATTTACTGTTCTAGCTGCTGGGGAACGAAAATAAACTCCGTTCCCTCACTTGTCAGCAAAGAAGATGATAGTGCGGATCCCTTAGGGCTGTGTGAGGACTAAATGAGATAATATCTGTGATCTGTTGAGCACAATGACAAACACATAACAAGTGTCCTGAAAATGACGTTAGCAATAGCAGTAGCAGAGATGTATTCATTTGCTTGGGCTGGCATAACAAAGTATCACACAGGCTGCAGAACAACAGAAATCCGCTTTCTCACAGTTCTGGAGGCGGAAAGTCCAAGATCAAGGTGTCGGCAGGGTTGGTTTCTCCTGAGGCCTCTGTCTTGGCTTGTAGATGGCCGTCTTCTCCCTATGTCCTCCTGTGGTCGTCCGTCTGTGTGTGTCTGTGTGTCCAAATCTCCTCTTCTTGGAAGGACAGCAGTCGGACTGGAGTAGGGCCCACGCTAACAACATCATATTAACATAATTGCCTCTTTAAAGACTGTCTCCAAATATAGTCCCATTCAGAGGTCCTGGGGTGTCGTGGCCACCAACCGGAAGTGACCACAGAATGCTGTGGATGGCTTGTTGAAACATGAGAAAAATATACACAGAGACAACCAAGTCCTGTGGAGAAATAGGGACGAAACAGCCACTCTCTCTAGTTGGGAGTGCCAGGCCACCCTCCCTAGGGGAGAGCGTCCTGTCCTCTAGCCCAGAGCAGTCTTTTATTGGGTTCGTTTGAATAAGAATTCAGGTAAAGCTCATTACTCATTGCCAGGAAGAAAGTATCAAACAATAGACAACAAGGAAGTCTGAGGGCCTATTTTGAATCAGGGCCAAAGAGCTGTAAAAGACTTTGAGGAACAAACTTACTTCCTCCTTGGACCCTTCTCATTCAATTGAGAGCATTCTAAACAAAGCATGTTTCACAGGATTTTACATATTCTTTCTTAAACCTGATCACCCGGGGAACCCGCCCTTTTCAGCACAGGGCTGCACCACCCTGTCATTGTTTTAGGCTTAGGTGGAGTAAGGCAACCAAGAGATTAGGAGATTTTTCTCACAGACAATGAGAACTCAGGCTTTCTCAAAGCTGAGGGGTAAGGGTCCATCACCCCCTTTTGTCATAGCCCCCAAAGTCCTTCCTTGGGGGCCTCCCATGTGATCGTGCCTGTCTTAGGTCATTCCCCCCTTGGGGAATCTTACCCGTCATTGGCTAACCGACCAAGCATTGGGGGCCAAGCCGGGTGAAGTAAAAGGAGCAAAAGCCATGCTCCTAAACCAGGGAGATAAGCTTTTGTCTCCTTGCTGGCTTAAGGTCCAAGGTTGTTCCCTCAGCCTTAGCCTTGGCAGGGGTTACAGCTTCTGATACCAGGCAGGGTAGTTCCCAACACTGGGGGTTAGGACTTCGATGTATAAATTTAGGAAGGACGATTCACCCCATAGCAAATAGTACAGGCGATAACCGTGAGAGCGACAATTCCAGTGGTAATAGCAACAAGAGTGATGGTGATGGTGGTGCCAGGACATTTGCCGTCATTGTAACTGCATTAAAAGCCAGGACTTCTCAACTGTCCCCCCTAGAACCCAGACCTGAACCCCATGCCTGGCCTCTCCTCTCATCTCCCAAGGAGCACCGGGAATGGTCTACACTGTGCTCGGACCCCCACAGCCTGGGGCAGGTCCGAGGGGCCTGCCGCAGGAAGCCAGCTGGGACCAGGACTGGGACCTGGGGTAACTGAGGCTCTGGTTTTGAGCCCAGGTATCTGGTGACACAGACACTTTCGGAAGGTTCCTGCACCCCCTCTGTGCCGTGTCTGCACATGTACGACAGCCAAGATTATTTCTGGGACTGGCAGCCTCGGCCATTATGACTGCATATTGCAGGTGGCTGGGCAGGAAGAGTCTGAGATTAAGCCATGAGAGGGTGGCCTGCTAGTTGAGGGTTAGGGGGCCTTTTGGCCATCTCTGGGCCTGCTCTTGTTACTCAGGGTTAGTTTTTATGCACTCCATTAAGTCCTTGGTCTTGAATTCTAAGCAGACAAGGAGGGGATGGGCCAGAGCCCGACACACCCAGGTCACAGCCCTCACATCCCAGGCTGGTGGGGCACCAAGGCCAAGTGGGCTGTCCTGGGGCAGGTGCCGGGGCTGCACATTGGCAGCCTGATGGGCTGCAGAGCCTGCTAATTGGGACTCTGGGGGGAGGCAGGGGAAAGATGGGGAAGGCCCAACTCATGCTGAGGAGTGAGCAGGGAACAATTAGCTTCTCCTGCCAATTCTAAGTTTCTCCCACATATGGGAGGGCTGGGCTGCAAGCTTCTAAGGCAAATGGCTCCTGGAGGGCGGAGAAGAGCAGCCAAGTAATAGGACAGTTAGAGCAATGACCCATTATGACCCAAAAGAACAGGAGGCTGCAGACGCCCACCCAGACCTGGTGGGTGCCCAGCACCCAGGAGCTGCTCGATCCGAATCAGCAGGTGTGAACTGCCCAGATACCTCGAGCGCAGAGCCAGCAGAAAAGTAAGAAGAGCTCACACTTATGGGGCACTTTCCACGTGCCACGCAGGATGCGAGGGCTAAGCTTGCCTTCTTTTCCCACGCCAGCTGCACAAGAGTCCCGAGAAGTATTACTGTCATCACCCCATTTTACAGAAGAAGAAACTGAGGCACAAGAAGCAAGTGACTTGTTCAAAGTCAGAGGAACAGCAGAGCTCAGATTCAAACTCCAGAGCCTGAATATTTTCTTGCATTAAGAAGAAAATGTGTCCTTTGACTTAAATTAAAATAATGAAGGTAACTTGACGTTTTTCTAAGTACAAATGCATCAGAGTGGGGATTCTGTTTCTTGCTTCTTTGGCCTCAGTATCACAGGAAGAAAAAAGCAGTATTTGTCCCCTGCAGACCTCCAGTGAAAATGGACTTTCCCCCTCTTCATTGGACAATATTTCGAACATCTACTCAAGTAGGGAGAGGCTGTAACAAACCCATTCACAGCCCAATGTGCTCCCTTTACTTTCCAGCCTTCTGCTCCTCCCCTGGCATAGTTTGAGGCAACTCCCAGGACTGCAGCCTGTCACCCATAAATATTTCTGTAAAGAAATATTAGAAAGTATTTAAAATGTGATCATTCTTGTGCCTAAAACATATCAACAGCCCCCATCGGTGTTAAATTCCCTCCACGGCAACACCATTTCTCTTACTAGTTGGTCTGTTTGCGTTCAGATCCACAGAATTACATTTGGTTGGGTTGTTTTTTGTTTTAGGTCTCAGCTGATCTATAGATTCTCCATCTCTTCCCTTGCTCTCTTTCTTTTTCTAGTAATTTATTGAGTAAAGAATCTCCGTCATTTGTACTGTGGAATTTTCCACAGTCTGGATTCCACTGATTGTCTCCCGGTGGGGCCATTGAACATGGGCCTCTGAAAACCGTATTTGCAGTAAATTGGAACTCAGAATAAGAAGCTTGATCAGAGGCAGGTTGGAGGGTTTTTCCCGCACAATATTATCCCCTCGACAGTGTTGTGTGTTTTCATCCGAAGGCGTCAGGCGTGGCTGTCTCTTCCTGGGATATGACTGCTGACCGTCCTTGTCTGATCTATTATTTCAATAGGAGTTGTGAAATTGGGACCGTCAAATGTTGTAATTCTGTCTTGATTTATTAGCTGAAATACTTTCAAAAAAAGAACGTTTTCTCCTTACCAGCTTGTTGGTTATCCAACAGTAGGGTTCATGGAGAAAGAGCGTGGGAAACACTCACCTCTTTCCCAGGACTGACCGGTTTGCAGAGCAATGACGTGGTTCCTTAGCAACGCTGGCAGGGACAGGTGACTTTGGATTGGGGTGAGGGAGGCATCTTTTTGTTTTGAGTTGTTTGGAGTGGCATTATTATATATTTGAGGATTTTTATAATACCTTTGATATGCCTCAATCCATTGCCATTATAATTCTTTTTTTAAAAGATCTTATTTATTTTTAGAGAGAGGGGAAAGGAAGGAGAAAGAGAGGGAGAGAAACATCAATGTGTGGTTGCCTCTCACTCACCCCCTCCTGGGGACCTGGCCCACAACCCAGGCATGCACCCTGACTGGGAATTGGACCAGCGACCCTTTGGTTCGCAGCCCATGCTCAATGCACTGAGCCACACCAGCCAGGGCCAGTTATAATTCTTACTGATGCCAAATTTACTCATCATTGGCCTCTTCAGGTTGACTCATGAATCCATTGGCCATGGCCCCAGGAGTCTTTAACCCCTTCCTTGCTATCCATAAGACAAGATGTTCCAGAGTATGCACATTTCCTACACCGTGCCTGGAATCAGCCCTGTCTTCAGTGAGTCTTTGCTCCTTTAGCGGGAATGATAGTTAGACACCACAGTCTGGGCACCAGGGGTGCTCCTTATTCCAGCACTGGTTGCTGTTTCTAGGACAGCTAGGAAATGCTTTTTTTTTTTTTTTAAGATAAAACACATACTGACACTTCCAATTCAATTTCAAGACTACAAGCTCCTTAATAATCTCACTAGTCTTTTGTCTACATCTTTTTTCTCCAGCTCGAAAATCCAGTTCCCAGGACACCGAGATAATTGCCCACCTCCTCCACCCCTCAAAGGCCCACCCCGGTTGCAGGCAGGAATACCAACACCGTGATTACTGAAAGTCATTTCAGATCACTGGCAGTTCTTCCCGTTTTTCGAGTGCGTCCCAGTTGGGATGTTCTTCTCACCACACATCACGGAGCTGCTAAGTCTTTGGAAATAGTTTCTCACTGTGTCATTTTGCTGCAACTCAATACACAGTTAAGCTCATTTGTTCCATTTTGGTTTCGATTTTTAGGGATTGATTTTTTTTAATTTAATTTCATTTTGTAATTATGTAGTCTCTTTACACAGCTCCAAAGTTATATCTACAGAGTGAAGTAAATTCAGGGGAAATCAGCCTGAATTCTGGTCCTCTCCCTCCCCCACAGGTGTGATTTCTTTTTGTTTCTTTTGGTTTCTCCTTAGATTACTTTAACATAAGCAAGCACATGCATATAGAAAGGCATACCCTCTCCTTTCTGGATAATCGACAGCAGACTGCACACTCCCCTCCCTGCTTTCTTGTTCCCGTGCCGCCCTGAGCTCAATCTACAGCAGCACTCTCCAGAAACGCTCCCTGCTCCTTTCGCCACATCGGTGTCATGCCCCACCCACCATGGAAGTCGCCCACAGCGCAGCCCACCTGCTCCCCAGTGAAGACATTTTGGGGGTTTCCAGTCAAAGGATAGATATAAAATTTTGCTACAGTTGCCACATTCCCCCATTACATTTTTTAAGTTTTTCCTTTAATTTTTGAACAGGAAAGAAATTTACCTGATTCAAGCACTGACAGGTATAAAGAAATAAGTGTACAGCAGCAATCCTGCTTCCCACCCCAGGCCTTTGTCTGCCCGGTTCTCGTCCACCCCACCCCAGAACTCTCTCCAGAGAGCCACTGCTGCTCCTTTCTTACATCCAGGACGTTTTGTGTGAATCCATGTAAATGCAAAGAGACAGAGAGAGGGAAAGACAAAGGAAGGGAAAGAGAGAATTTCCCTTGTTTTTCTCTAACTCCAGAACCTAACAGGCCATATACACCATCCTAACTTGCAACCCCATAATGCTTCCTTCCACCAGCTAGCTATGACTGTTCCCTATAGTAGCCTGAGGCCCAGAGAAGTTGAGTGACTGTCCCAGGGTCACACAGCAAGTAACAAGAGCAGGCACAGATGGTCAAGAGGCCCCTAACCCTCAGCTAGCTGTGATCTTCATGAGAGGTCTCAAGTCCCCAAACCAGAAGCCAGATCCTGGTGCCACTTCCTCAGCCACCCTGCGCCTCAGTTTCCTTTTACATAACAGCCCAGGACAGTGGTTCCCTCCCGGTCTTCATGGTGCTGATGGACTTGGACTGGTCCGCGATGGGCTGAGCTCAGGGCCAGGCCCACAGTCAGAGCTCTCAGGCCGCAGCCTGCTGGGTGTCGCTCACCCCAAGATTTCATCCCAGAGCCACCCAGAGCCCAGCTCCTCTCAGGCAACAGAAGGTGCAGAAGTCGATTCGAGTGTCTTCCCGGCCCTCAGGGAGAGGCCTCTCAGCCCAAAGCCTCCCACTCTTCAGATGCAGCTGGAGAAGGACAAGTGGCTCAGATCCCAGAGTTAATATTTTGCTGCAACCACAGTTTTGCCGCCGTCGTGGGCTTTGGGCCTGAAGTTGCTGCTGGGGCCACGAACCACATTGCCGGTGCCCTGTTATGAGACCGTTCCGCGTGGTAATTGTTTTAGGGCACCTGTAAAAGCACACTTTGTCCTTTTCCTTCATTTTTATTTTATTTTATTTATTTTTTAAATCCTCACCCAGAGGTATGCTGGTTGATTTTCAGAGAGAGGGAAAGAGAGGGAGAGAAACATCGATGTGAGAAACACCATCGGTCACAGGCACCCCTCCTGGGGCCCGAACCCACAGCCTGGGCACATGCCCTGACCAGGACGTGAGCACGCAGCCTTTTGGTTTACAGGACTCTGCGCCAGCCAACAGAACCACACCAGCCAGGGCGTGTCCTTTCTTTTTTTTTAAAGGGTAGTATAAGCGTAATTGGCCTAAACCCAATAAAATGATATTTACCCAGATTTTGCACTTGCTGGGGAACACACCACACAATTCATTCTAATGGGGTAATTAATTCAACTTTACATTAATTAAATTAAATGAAAACATTAAATTTGTTCTTAATCTACTCCAAAGAAGTTCAGCAATTTAATTGCTATGAAACAGATAACTGAAATAAGGAGGATATTTAACATACTTATTAAATGCCACTTAGGATTTCTGATTAGTATTTTTAGGGTCTAATTAGTATCTGATTAACTTGCTATAGGCTATCTTTTCACAATACCAATTAAATTCTAAAACATCCTGTATAAACACGTGTTTGTGGAAGGAGAAGATTAAGCATCGTCGCGGGCGTGAGTTAGTCAGGAAACATCGGCACGGTGTTGCCTTCTATCTATAAATACCCGTGCTCACTACAACTCATCAAGTGTTGCTTTTCACCATTAATTGCTATTTAATCAACTTCAAATGAATGAGGAAATCTCTGAGACCAGCTGTCATTGCGGAGACAGAGGAAGGACTCAGAAAACAGGAGTGTGAGGCGAGGGAGCGAGAGAAGGAAGGGCGAGAAGCCTAGGGAGACGTGGACAGTGCTTATGGACCGGAGATTAGACAGAAAGAGATGCTGGATTTCCCCGGAGTTTCCTTGCTGGCTCCCACCTCGATGTGACTGTTAAGATTGAAACCTCAACTTGGAACATGCTTAGAAGAATAAGAGGTACCACACATCACAGTTCCAGCTCTGTGGGAGAACCCCAAGGGGGCCGCCACCCTGGCCCAGATGGAGGAAGGTGTTGGAATTAGAGATCCTCAGCTTCCTGCTAGCTGTGTGATGTAGACTAAGTCACTTAACCTCTCTGAGCCTCAGCGTCCTCATCTGTGAAAAACAGGGGCGGCTTCAGAAGGACCCCGCGTTCTGTTCAGTGCTCCGCTGCCGTCATCTTGAAATCCTTAATAATTTGGGCACAAGGGGGCTTTCCGATTCCATCTGGCAATGGACCTGCAAACCCTGCGGCTGATCTCGGTAAAAGGTCAGACTTTCCTTTTGCGGGGTCGCTGCGGGAGTTTACAAAGCCGCCGTGACTCATGGTGCCCTGCCATCACCGATGAGCAGAGCAGCGCAGCGCACCAGAGTGACCGCCCAGGACAGGCGCTCCAGGGCCCTGCGGGCATCTGCACAGCCATCCCTTCCTAGGAGGAGGGCCACGGGGGCCTGGGCTCGTGGACACTCTCTGTCCAGGAGCCCAGCCTGTGGGAGAGCGCCTCTCCTCTATTGGAACATTCTTACTGCCCTGCTTTAATTGGTGGCCTCTCCCCAGCTAATCGCCTGGGAGCCAGAGCAGGAAGAGGAGGTTACCATGGTGACCGCCAGACCCAACTTTCAAGACAGCATCCACGTGGGCTTCGTGTCTGGCCTGAAGAAGTTCACTGAGTATTTCACTTCTGTGCTGTGCTTCACCACTCCTGGAGACGGGCCCCGCAGCACCCCCCAGCTGGTGCGCACCCTCGAGGACGGTAGGCACCACCCGGCCCCGCAGGCCATGCCCCGCCCGCCTGCCCACCCACCCAAGGGGCAGGCACAGAGGGGCCCTGGTCTCATCTCCTATCCTGGGGCACCCCTGGAACACCCCAGGTGGTCTCTCTCTGTCTCTAACTGGCATTGGGCGGGGTGGGGGGCCCTTTTGGGGGACAGTGCCTGGGCCTGTGGGACACCTGAGCTTCAGTGAAATCCTGGACACCTCGCTGAAGGTCAGC
This sequence comes from Tonatia bakeri, assembly GCA_004024845.1. Lineage (NCBI taxonomy): Eukaryota > Metazoa > Chordata > Mammalia > Chiroptera > Phyllostomidae > Tonatia > Tonatia bakeri. Next base: position 97,526 of record PVIA01005309.1, read on the forward strand.
TGGCAAGAGCCAGGGGAGAAGAATGGCATCCTCACAGGTAGGCACCGCAGTGTCACTGAACCGGGGTGAAGAATAGGTCTTCCAGTCCATCCCTCAGTGTCCCACCTAGTGTCCACCCAAACCTCCCAGCAGCCATTCTTTCCTACAGGGGCTCAGAGGGGCCCTTGGCCCCTCCGCTCTGTGACACAGCTGCAGGCCTCATCGGCCACCCTGATGACTTGCCCTTCTCCTGCAATCCCCTCCCTACAAATGGTGGCATCCCACTGAGGACACCCGTGGGGCCCCAGGCGAGATGCCCCCACCTCCCTCAGCCCCAGAGCTTCCCATGGGTGGCCCACTGCCAGACTAGTGAAGAGGCGAGGAGCAGGGCAGCAGGGCCAAGGCCAGCGCACGGCCACAGCCAAGCTCATACCCCCGGGGCGTCGCCAGGGTACCGGATCTCCTGGGAGGAGTATAACCGAACCAACACCCGTGTGACACACTACCTGCCCAACGTGACCCTGGAGTACCGCGTCACGGGCCTCACCGCACTCACCACCTACACCATCGAGGTGGCTGCCATGACCGCCAAGGGCCAGGGCCAGGTGTCCGCCTCCACCATCTCCTCGGGCGTGCCTCCAGGTAGGTGCCCACTCAGGCGGACTCCCGGCCTCTTGCCCCCGATCAGCATCCCACTCAGGAGGTCCCTTCTCTTTCAGGAATGTTGGCTTTCTTCCCACTGAGCTCTCCCCTCCCTCGGGGCCATGGTCTCTTGGGTCCTCCCCAGAGTAAGCTCCTTCTCTGGATTCCAGAGCTCAGGTGGAGGGCCCATGGGCTCCTCACTGCTTCCTCCCACGGCTCTCAGAAGAGCATGGGCTCCCAGGGACACCACACTTGCTCCCCCCGCCCCACTCCCCCCTCCTCCATGCCATATTCCACATCAGTTAGTGATACCCGGGACTCGGGGCAAGAATTCCCACTACCACACAGAAAGTCCAGATGGGATTCCACCAGTGCAAGTGTGGGCTGGGGTGGGGGGCCGAGCAGGGTGGGAATAACCTTGGACCGGCCTGAAGGGCCCGCTGGGATCTACTCTCAGCTGTAACTTCTGCCATGCTCCCGAGACCTTGAGCAAGTCAGTGCCCCGTCTGTGCCTCAGTTTCCCCCTCTGTATTGATGAGAACGTGGACCAGAGAGCCCCGTGGCCCTGCCTCCAGCAGGGAGGCTATGCTTGCATGACCTGGCCAGAGCCCCACAGCCTGCCCACACAGTTTTGGTCAACCCCAAGTGACAATAGCAGTCACAGTGACAAATATTTACGTGGTGCTCACCACGCTCAGAGCTCAGTGCTTTATCTGCATCCACTCAGTCCCTAAAGCAGGTGACACTGTGATCATCTCCGTTTACCGAGGAGGACGCTGAGGCACAGAAGGGTTAGCTAACTTGCCCAAAGACACAAGCGTGGGAGCAGCGGAGTTGGATTCTGATTCACTGACATCTGACCCCAGAATCTGTACCCTTTCTGTTCCTCCTGAACCCCAGGGTCCCTGGTCTGAAAACAGGTCCACCTCCTGCCCCCACCCTCCTTCTCACCTCCTTGGGTTCGGGAGGGGAGGTCAGTTGGTTGCTCCCCGAGCCCAGCTCGTTTTGGGTGCCTCCAGCTCCCTGTGAGCGTCTCACGCACACCCAGACCCCAGCAGAGGAGGCCCTGGGAAAGGGCAACACAGCCCCCTCCATGCCCAGACGGCCCTGTTTCCTTCTCACCCCAGACCCTCCCCCCTCCCTATCTTCCCTTGTCAGAACTCCCAGGGGCCCCCGCCAACCTGGGCATTTCCAACATCGGTCCCCGCTCCGTGACCTTGCAGTTCAGGCCCGGCTACGACGGGAAGACCTCCATCTCCCGCTGGCTGGTGGAGGCCCAGGTAAGGCCCATCAGAGGGGCGCCCTGGAGGCCAGAGAGCCGCTCCCAATCTCAGGCGTGTGCATGCTCTGGGGTGCGAAATCATGCACGTTTCCACCTGCGTAAATTTTACCTGCAACCGTCAGATGGCCAAGCACCCAAAATGCCTGCATTCCCAGTACTGTCTCACCCCCACATCACCTCCACACCTGTACACCTGTGCACACAGTGCACACCAGTCCCCTGGCGGGGGGTGGCGGTAGTGACCAGCTGGCCTGGGAAAATAACCAGCCGCCACCCGCAGGTCTTTATTTGCTAAATCTTATTATTATCATCGTCATTATTATTACGTTCCCATCCCCCACCCCCTCCCCACTGGCAACCATCAGCTTGTTCTCGACATTTATGGGTCTGATTCTGTTTCATTTATTCGTTTGTTTGGTTTTTTTAGATTGCACACGTAAGTGAGATGGCCTGGTATTTGTCTTTCTCTGTCTGATGTGTTCATTGAGCGTGACACCCTCTGGGTCCACCCATGTCCTCACACATGGCGAGATCTCCTCCTCCTCCTTGGCGGAGTGAGAGTCTGTGCGTGCGCGAGCCACCTCTCTGTCCCGCGGTCTAGGCCCGGGCTCTCGGGCTGCTCTCCTTCCTCGGCTGTTGCTAGTGACACTGCAGTGAGCATAAGGGTGCACACTTCTTTCTGAATCAGTGTTTTCTGTGGGTGAAATGCCCAGAAGTGGAATTGTGGGGTGGTGTGGGAGTTCCATTTTCAATTTTTTGAGGAGCCACCCTGCGGTTTTCCGCAGCGGCCGCACCAGTTCACAATCCCACCAACGGTGCGGGAGGCCTCCCTCTCCTCCACCTCCCGACCAGCGTTCGCTGTTGGTTGGCGGATGGGTGACAGGCCTGCAGCCCTGCAAACCCATGATTCTCAGCACGAGGGGAGCATTCAGGGGTTCCAGCAACTTCGCCGGGGCTTTAGGAGGCTGCCAGGGTGTTCAGGGGAATTGCCCAGGGAGCCTGTTGCACACGCGGGCACCAGCCTCAGGTGATCAGCCGGGTGCAGGGCCTGGGCAGGAGCAGGTTTGTGGCAGGAGGTTCTGATGCGGGAGGGGCCCAGGGTCACACACGAAGGCATGTTTAAGGGCCTGGACACATGGTAGCCCCCTCTGGTGCCCTCCAGATGAGCTGCTGGGGTTGAATCGAGACCTTCCCTGGACAGAGCTTGGACCTCTTAGAAGCTGGTGCTCAAAGCACCTGCCTGGGGCCCGCAGATGGGAAGGTCTAAGGGCGTCTCCCTTCCCCAGGTGGGTGTCGTCGGGGAGGGAGAGGAGTGGCTGCTGATTCACCAGCTCAGCAACGAGCCCGACGCCCGCTCCATGGAGGTGCCCAACCTCAACCCCTTCACCTACTACAGGTAATGGGGCAGGAAGGGGGAGGGCTGCCCAGACCGACAGGGATGGGCTTCGGCCCTGGGGCCCTGCCCTCACCATCTTGCTTATCCCCTTCCCCCCATCCCAGCTTCCGCATGCGCCAAGTGAACATTGTGGGCACCAGCCCACCCAGCCAGCCTTCTAGAAAGATCCAGACCCTCCAGGCGCCCCCTGACATGGCCCCAGCCAATGTGACCCTGCGCACGGCCAGTGAGACCAGCCTGTGGCTCCGCTGGATGGTGAGGCTCCTCGGGGGCAGTAGGGGTGGGCGTCTCCTCCATCCTCATCCCCTGCAAAGGCGTCGTTGTCTCCAAGGGGCCGCATCAAAGGGGAGGCTGCTGGAACACCTGCAGCTCCCTCCTCTCATTTATGCCACGACCTGGAAAGGTGCCTGACAGTCGTCCTTTGCCAAATGCCCCGCCTGAGGAGAGGAAGCTAGAAACAGTGTGTTGGGCATTGCCCTGCGCCGAGCACTTTGCATTTTTAATTCCATTTAATTCTTCCAGTAAATCCGCAACAGACACACTCTTCTCCCAGTTCACAGGTGGGGACTCACCCACAGCCACCCAGCGCCCAGGGGTGGGCCTGGGGTTCAGATGTAGGTGGTTCCCACACCAAGTCGGGAGCAAAGGGTAGCCTCTGAGGTTCAGGGGGAGGGGACAGAGGGGCCATCACACTCTCAGATGTCCTCACAGGTCAGGTTGTCACTCCCCCAGGTGACCCTGCAAGAGGAAATCATACTAACCTGCGGAGGGCGTCCTCTTCCGTCAGGTACTGTTCTGGGTTCTTTATTCAGAGTCAGGCTTTGCACCCTGTCCACCCACCTTCTGGGGGAGTCTGGGCCCCAACACTCACAGCCTCACCACTGGGCCCACTGCCACCCCATCTTCTAGGGACCATTCTCCCCAGGATTTTCCCCAGGACACCATTTCCCCGCACGGATCCCACAGCACGGCAATCCGGGAGGTATTCAAAGCAAGTGGGAATTCTCAGACAAATAAATGGGGAAAAAATGAATGCCCAATAGCCCGGCCCTCAGAGAATCCAGGAACACCAGCTTGGGGAAGGGCCTGCCCCCCAGGTCCCTGCAGCTACTGGCTCTTTGTTTGCACGTTAGGGCTCTCACTAGCGGTACAAAACAGAGCCCACCCAGTGCCATGCTGTGGGTGGGGTTACAGGGAGCCAAGACAGACTGATGAAAGGAGCTGCTGGCTCCCCGGGCCCTGGACAAACGTTGGTTGTTAATTAGGAGTCCCCTCCCAGGTGTCAGCCACGCTTCAGGCTCAGACAGCCTTCTGTCCCCACCAGCCTTTCTGTCCCTTTTCTCCAGGTTCTGCTCCCCTCCAGGCTGGCCCCTGCTAACCTCCTGTGTTGCACTTTAAAGTTTCCAAATATTAAAAGGCTAAAGAGTTTGATGGTGAGGGGTGGGAAGGGAATAAAAGGCCACTGCCCTGGCCCCTCCAGTCCTGCTCAGTGGTGCACGGCCGGTTCCCTCTGCTCAGCAGGTCAGGGAGAGTGTGCACAGGTTGTCGCCAGCTCTCGGGCTGTGGATCGCCGTGGGATGGTCTCTGCGCTGCTCCACTGAGGATCTAGGAGCAGGGCTGGCAGGAGGGAGGAGTGTGTAGGGAGTGGGGCAGAGGCCGAGGAACGGGAGGAAGTGGGTTGGATTGTGGGGAGCCCTTGGGAAAGCAGAATGGGGGTGAAAGCTGGGGGCTCCCCAGCTCCAGCTCTGCCACCTTCAGAGGAGAATCTGAAGGTCGACCCTCAGCTGACGCCTGCCTCAGATCACGGTCTCCCCGAACATACATACGCCTCCACTGCTTGTCAGCATTGCCCAAGTTCACCCAAATGACCTTGAGCTAGAGACCACAGACCCACTAACCTAGTCAGAAGGCCCAGGAAAGGAGCACATCTTTCCTCTTCGCTGAGACTCAGACAAGGAGAAAGACTGGAAATACAGCACAAGAGATTGAGGCTTGCTGGACAGAAGGACTTCCTGAGAGTGACTGGTGCCCCGCCCATAGGCAGATGCCATCTCCCCACACTGCCTTCTCCAAGGCGGTCACGAGTTGAGACCAGGCGTGTCAGAGGCAGTAAATAAGTACATTTTGTCCGCCTGAGAGAGGGAGTCAAGTGGTAGAGACAGCCGGGGCCAGAGATGCCTTGCTCATCAGTGTGTTGGACAGACAGCCTTGGTGGGCCTGCCTCCTGGGTCCAGCTCCCTTGGCAGGGTGGTTAATCCATCACATGGGCAACGAAGAATGGATGGTGCCTCTCCTTGGAGCCTGGCATGGAAATATAGGGAGACAGAGGCAGCCAGAAACATAGAGTTTCACAATCTAAACCACACTTGGATTGGATGGCCAGCAGAGTAATCTGAAAGGCTCCCTGGAAGAGGGGGCACAAGCTGGGCAGTCCTTTGTACACAGGGTGAGCCTGGCCTGACAGTAGGTCTTCCCCCTCTGCCCTCCGCAGCCTCTCCCAGAGATGGAATACAACGGGAACCCTGAGTCGGTGGGCTACAAGATTAAATACAGCCGGGCAGACGGCCGTGGCAAGATTCTGAGCCACGTGGTCCAGGACCGAGTGGAGCGAGAGTACACCATCGAGGACCTGGAGGAGTGGACAGAGTACCGTGTCCAGATCCAGGCCTTCAATGCCATCGGGAGCGGGCCCTGGAGCCAGATGGTGATGGGCAGGACGCGGGAGTCAGGTACTGCCCCCTCGAGCCAGCCACCCTGTGACTTCCCATGGCCTGTGGCAGAGACACCCCCCACCTCTGTCTGTCTGTCCTCAGGGCCTTCCCCAGGCACGAAAGCTGGAGCCGCTGTTCCCGCACAGCCTGGGCTCCCTGTGCTGTTTGTGCTCAGTCCCACCAGAGCCCTACGTGTTGCCTGTCCCGCAGCCTCTCACTGTCCACACTGTGCCTGCCGTCCCCTCTCTGTGCCCTCGCCTTTGACCCTGCCGCCAGGAGTGCCTGGAAGAACCTTAGCATAGGGGTTGGGTTAGCTCCCAGAACTCCCCAGAAACACAACCAGCAGCTCCTAGGGGCCTGGCAAGGGGTCACCTGCCGAATGTGAGCCCCTGGCCTGCAGGCAACCCTCATTTGTCCACATGGGGTTTACCTCATTGTGGCTTTTCCCCGGCACCTCTGACCTGACAGGTCCTTTACCCTGGCCCCGCCCCACCCTCACTGCTGTGCAGACAGGAAATGCAGGCTCATCCTAACGTTAGTCTGAGCAGGGGTCCAACCTGCAAAGAAACAGCATCTGCAGCACTCCAGAGCCAGGGGCACTCCTGGCAGGGCAATACTCTGTTTTGGGCCCGAGTCCCGCTTTCTGCCCCGGGTCCTCCTCCACTCCCGTCCACTGCAGAGTCCACTTTGGGCCCTGACGTCATCCTTTTTGGTCCCTCTCTCCCCCAGTGCCCTCCTCTGGCCCCACCAATGTGTCTGTGCTGGCCACCACCTCCAGCAGCATGCTGGTGCGCTGGAACACGGTCCCCGAGGCTGACCGCAACGGGCTCGTGCTGGGCTACAAGGTCAGTCCCGGATCTGAGGACGCCACCAGTCCGAGGCTCCAGCCCAGCTTCCCCACCCAAGGTGCCCTGTCCTCGTGACCCCTGGTGCCCAAGTCCCTGCCTTCTAGAGTGGACACAGGGAATCTGTCTGACTTCCCACCCACAAGTGGCCAGAGAGTCCTCCCTGAAGGGTGGGGAGGCTTCCAGGGAAGGCACAGGGTCCCTGGGGCATTCCACCTCCCCAGGAGGCCACATCGGCTCCCCCAGGCCTTACTCTCAGCTCCAATGGGCCCAGCTTCAGTTTCTATAGTCTTCTAGAATTCTCACCAACGCCGAGCCTGCTTGCATAGTCCAGCCCAGGCCTGGAACTGGGAGATGTGACTTGAGGTCCTGGCTGTGCCCCTGGTAGCCATGTGACGTTGAGCAAGTCACATGCCCTCTCTGGGCCTGTTTTCCCAGAATGCTCTCTCGGGAACCTTCCAGCTCTGTGGCTGAGTGCATCTTTGTGTGTCCCACCCTCCTGGAGCACTAGCTTTCCTGTTCCCCTGCCTCCCTGGGGCCAAGCCTTTCCAAGGAGCCCAAATCCATCCGCTCCATCCTACCCTCAGCTCCTGGGGAAGGGACTTAGGTAAGGGGCCGACAGAGCAGACCCAGGCCAAGGCCCTCACCCTGCACTGGGATCCAACAGGTGATGTATAAGGAGAAGGACTCAGACTCCCAGCCCCGGGTCTGGCTGGTGGAAGGCAACTCGTCCCTCAGCGCCCAGCTCACAGGCTTGGGCAAGTACGTGCTCTACGAGGTCCAGGTGCTGGCCTTCACGCGCATCGGGGACGGCAGCCCCAGCCGCCCTCCCGTCCTGGAGCGGACGCTGGATGACGGTGAGTTCTAGTCGCTGCGAGCCGGGAAGCCACCCTGCCTCCGGCCCCTCTTGAGTGACACTCTGTCCTTGAGAGCAGCCGGTCACTATGCTTCACCAACCCCACTGCGAGGGGAAACTACGTACAGACTGAGCATCCATGAGGAAGAAGGGACCACACAGCGGCAGTTCGACATCTGATTCTTGCGCTCTTTCTGGGTCAAGTGCCTGGAATAGAGACTCTGTGCCCATTTTGAAGTCCTGCTCACCTGGGGCAGGTTCACTTTGAGTCAAGGTCATGCAAGGGAAAGGCTGGCTTCTTCCTGAGCATGAGCCTCCAGGTCCTTTTTGCAAAAGTGCCAACCCAGCGGGGCTCCAGGCATTCACTCAGGCAGCCAAGGCTGACTGACAGGCCCTCTGCATCCTCCCCGCTCCCCACACACACACTCACAGACTGCACCCCACATACATTTGTGGGTCCAGACAAGAATGCAAAAGGAAACCCAAATACCATATGTCTGCATATTCTAAAGTTATAAATCAAGCTAATGAGCTGTTAAATTAAATATGTTCTATCCTTCTGCCTTGACAAATGTATCCTCAGATGACCTGGAAGTCCAAGTTCAAGTTTAGAAATCTCAGACTTCTGGGTGTGCTGTGTTGGAATGAGGCATCACAGGAAGGTCCCACCCTCCACTCCCAGGTCCTCCCCACCCTGTTTCCTCCCACCCTCTCCTCCAGCTCACGTCATTCAGTCTCCATTTACGTGCCCCAAACACCTACCCCTTGGCATCCGTCAGTCCACAGGCGCAAGACCGGACTTGTGAACCTGAGGCACAGGCTCTTACAGACCCTGGACGCATGCTTGGGGCTGTCTGGATAGGGAATTCCAGGATCCCAGGGTTCCAGAGTGAGGTGTAGGAAGAGGAGGGTGCTAGCTCGGGGTGGGCATGCCCCCTTGCCCCACAGCCACTCCACCGCACAGGGGCAGGAGGTCAGACCAGGGATAAGGTGCCCAGGTCTGAGGGCACAGACATGTGAGCACATGTGCGCACACACATGAGCTCCAGGACGCTGGGGCCCTGGCCCCTTCTAGTTCCTGCCAAATAATGTGCATCTGGGGGTAGAAGCCTCCCTGATAGCACCTTCATGTGAGGACACTGTGCCAGGCAAGGAGCAACACTCTGCGAAATTTTGTGGAGCTCAGTGCCACTCTCCACGCTGCTCTGCCAGACCTGAACTGGGTGCAAGGCTGAGCAGCAGCTACACTCACTGTCACCTGCCTCTCTTTGTGCCCTCCAGTCCCGGGACCACCCATGGGCATCCTGTTCCCAGAGGTGAGGACCACATCGGTGCGGCTGATCTGGCAGCCCCCCGCTGCCCCCAATGGCATCATTCTTGGTAAGTGTTTACCCTTTCCGTGCCCAGCCACTGGCAGGAGGGGGTAAAATGTGGATAGGAATCACATTTGGTGTTGGCGGGAGGAAAACGAGGGCAGGAGGTGCCCCCATCTCCTCAAGCACAGTTCTGAGTCTTGATTCTGCCACCAAAAATCTCAGTCTGTAAGATTATCAGTTGGAGGGCAAGATCAGGGCTCAATGGTTAGCTTTGTGCCCCCAAGAGCCCCAGGGCCCCTGCCTAATGACCATCTGAGCAAAGCTCAGCTGCTGTTCCTAAGTGTGACCAGGGGAGGGCGCCCTGGCTGGCTCAGCAAAGCCATCCTCACCCGTGGGAAACAGGAGCTAAGGCTCAGGGGAGGGAGGGGGCAGATCATATGGAGCATCCCATACTCAGGTCCCCGCCCCCACAACATACACACACACACACACACAGCCTTGTGGGAGAAGACTCGAGTTGGAAACTTGAGCAAGTCAGCTCCCTCCATGGCCTCAGCTCCCTCCATGGCCTCAGCCCCCTCACTTGAGGGTTGGACCCCACCCACCCCATGCCTGGCCCAGGCTCTCAGTCCTGATGTCCTGCAACACCTGCCCCGGATGAATGTCTTGGAAAGCAGGCTGCAGAGGCACAAGGACAGGTGCTGTGGACTTAGAAAGACCTGGGCTGGAGTTCTAGCTTGGGCACTTCCTAGCCGGTGGTCTGGCCTCTCCGAGCCTCACTTTCCTCACCTGGGGCTGTCACGAGGTCACAGACACTGTGTATAGAGCACCTGTCCGTGCCCCCACACACAGTCACACTCCCCACATGGCAGCCGAGGACGTAAGAGTGACCGAGAGGGCTTCACGCAGACAAGCCCCAGCCCAGGAGGCCCCTGTGCGGACATCGTGGTGGCCGAGGAAGCAGTGGCCTTTTCCTAGGACCCTGGGGGCAGCTTGCCCTGCTTCTTACTTCGGCCTGTGTCCTTCCTCCCCCAGCCTACCAGATTACACATCGTCTCAACGCCACCACAGCCAACACTGCCACCGTGGAGGTGCTGGCCCCCAGCGCCCGCCAGTACACGGCCACCGGCCTCAAGCCAGAGTCCGTCTACCTATTCCGCATCACTGCCCAGACCCGCAAGGGCTGGGGGGAGGCCGCTGAGGCCCTGGTGGTGACCACCGAGAAGAGAGGTGACTACCCACTAGGGCCGGGGAAGTCTGAAGAGCGAGGAGGGCTCCCGCCCAAGCCGGGCATTCAGATCCTCTCCCAGTGGACAGACAGCTGGGGCCAGCCAGCTAGGCATCCCCTGGCCTGGCCTGGGAAGGAAAGTGGGCTCACCTGCCTGACTGTCAAGGTCAGCGAGGGCTCTCGTGGAATTCTGGAGCTAAGCTGGGAGCTCCCTGCCAAGGACCCCGCTCCATCCCAGCTCCGGGTTTTCTAAAGGGCAGGCTGGTGAGACCGTCCAGCTGGGTGGAGGATGGGTTGCAGCTCTGGTGCCTTGCCCAAGGTTGGGTTTTCCAGAAACAGATGAGACCCACGTTCCTGTGAGTGGGATCCATTAGACAGTGCTCCCAAGAAAACCAGAAGGGCAGTGGTTCTCAGCCAGGGGCTACTGTGCCCCCAGGGGACATGGGGCAGTATCCGGACACATTTTGGTGGTCACGCTAGGAGGGAAGTGCTACTGGCATCTGGTGGGTAGAGGCCAGGGCTCTGCTTCGCGCATCCAACAGAGCACAGGACGGGCCCCCTGGCAAGGAAGCCTCCACCCCACCTGCCAGCGTGCTGAGGCTAAGAAGCCGGGCAGTAGGGTGTGGGTCGTGAGGAGCAAGCTGAGGTCAAGCGGGGTATGAAGCAGTGCCCCACAGAGGGAAACAATCCTGTCCCACTCAGCAGCAGGGGACAGCGTGGGTCCTATCTCAGCACTGTAGCAGTCAGAGAAAAGGAGATGAGGTGTCTGTACCTCCTCACTGTCTGTCTCTGGCTGGGCTGCCCTCTAGAGGTGTCAATTCCCAAGCATCTGAGGACCTGTCGCTGAGCAGGAGCCACACGGGTGCTGGCTGGCTGTTGGGTTGGGGCAGGGGCCTCAGGCCTGAGCCTAGAGCACCTCCTTCCCCTCCTTGAGAAAGCACCACCTCTCTGCCGCCAGCTCACCTAGCTCACCTGCTCCGCCCTACCCTGCAGACCGCCCGCAGCCGCCCAGCAAGCCGGTGGTGCAGCAGGAGGATGTGAAAGCTCGCAGCGTGCTGCTGTCCTGGGAGCCTGGCAGCGACGGGCTGTCTCCTGTGCGCTACTATACCATCCAGACCCGCGAGCTGCCCAGCGGCAGGTGGACGCTGCACTCCGCCTCCGTGAGCCACAACGCCTCCGCCTTCGTGGTGGACAAGTGAGTTGGCCAGCATCCCCTCCCCACCTCTCCAACACAGCCCCAACCCCCAGGGCCTCCCCGCTGCACAATCAGCCCAGCAAGCCTGTCCTAACCACCCTCCTTCTCTGGAGCTCTGTGACAGCTGCCTCTTAATTATCTGTTTCCGGAACAAGAAGCCCCCTTAGTGAAGCGCTCGCCATCCTTCATTAGCGTTTCCTCCCAGCCAGACAGCCTCTCCAGCTTATCTTTAATAGGGGAGTGGAGCCTCACTCTGAAATGCTGGCTTCAACGGAGTTCCTAGTGGGTCGTATTTTTTACGTTCCAGTGGATGTGACCAAGAGTTCTGAGCAACACTTTCCTCCTCACCCTCCACCCCCAGTAAATCATAAAGGAAGCCGTTTGCCTGGAGAGCAAATGAGGCTTATAGAGCCGAAAGTACAGTTAACTCTCGAGAACCTGGACCCTTCCTAAATTTACTAAATTTGGGAAAGGGATGGCAGTTCCTGGAGGGTGTGGTGTTGCTGCTTTCGTAGCCTCCAAGGTGGGGAATATGCAGACCCCTCCTCCTGGAGACCTTTCCTCCTGGGGACCTTGTCCCCCGAGGTCCTATGGCTTGTAATGGAGCTAAAGGTGTGGCCGCACCCCAAGCTGGCATGCTCTAGGGACGGCCTGGGAGCTCTGGGCCTGCATGATGTAGCTCCTGTTTGTTCCATGTACCTGACCTTCTTTCTGAGCCTCCATGTTCCCTTCTGTGCAATGGACCAGCACACCTACCCCACTCCCTGAGCAGAGGTAGTGGGGCAAGGCCGCTAGGGGGGATACCTCCATTCATTGAACCTGTTTCCCCCTACAGGCTCAAGCCCTTCACATCCTACAAATTCCGAGTGAAGGCAACCAATGATATTGGGGACAGTGAGTTCAGTGAGGAGTCGGAACCCCTGACCACCCTGCAGGCCGGTCAGTGCCCCCCACCTTCAACATCTTCCCCCTTGGCCCACTGGGCACTGGGCAATCTCTTCTGGGGGGCAGGGCCTCCAGAAATGGGGAGGGCGCTGGGCCCTTTGCCTGGGTCCCCAGGCAGAGTCCCAAGGAGGTGTGGGCCAGAGGGGCGCCTTTGTTGTGGGCTCTACACCCACACCCAGCCTGCCTCCTAGTGTGTTTCTTCTCTGATATCCTCCAAGCTGGTGGCCAACCCCAGCAAACCAGTGAATGGGAGTGGGGGAACCTCAGCAGCAGCCTGAGAGGCCTGTGGCTCCAGGAGCAGAGTAGAAGGGGCTCTGGGCCTTTGGGTCTGGGCTGTGGCCAAGGCCCCAGCCCCTCTCTTCCTTCCTCCTGGCTCTTTGTGCTGTGGACGTTGGCATGGTGGGCATGGCGGGTGACTTATGGTGGAGCCACCCATAGTTCAGTGTCCGCGGAGTCTGGGCCCTGTGGCCTCCCAGGGGGGCCTAATATGTCCCAGCCCCCAGAGCTCACCTGTCTGCCTCTCTCCCCAGTCCCTGATGAAGCGCCCACCATCGTCTCGGTGACCCCCCACACCACCACTTCCGTGCTGATCCGATGGCAGGTAGGGCCCAGCAGCAAGGAGCAGCCAGGCATAACCTTTGCCACACGCAGATCCCCTGAAGGGAAAGCCCCTGGAAAGAAAACAGGGAGGGACCCCCCCCAAGCCCTCCCCCAGCCCGAGATCTCATCCCTCAGATGACAGTGACCTAGTGCAGCTGGGAGCCCGGAGAGACTGGAGCAGATTGGGGGCCATTGTGGCTCAGGGGGCTAGGAGTAGCCAGCCGTTGCTAAGAATGCAATTAAGGATCAAATAAAAGGCTGGATCGTTTTAGCAGGATTTTTAAAAGAGGTATCATAAAAAGTAGGTTTCTCCTTCTCCAGAAACCTGTTCTACTCAGTGGTGGATGGGAACAGAAAGCAAAGGAGAAACGATCGTGGGGGGCGGAGTGCTCATACAGGCGCACGTCCCTTGTTCTGCCCCAAGAGCAGAGAGAGGACTTGTCTCCCCAGAAACCAGAAACGCTGGCTGGGTCGCAGGCAAAGGGATCATGTCAGGAAGTTCCTAGGCAAGGACCTGCTCTATGAGAAGAGCCAGGGTCAGACGGGGGCCCCAAAGGTGCTGTGTGACCTTGGGCAAGTACCTTAACATCTCTGAGCCTCTTTCTTTCCTGCTCTGTTGCATAGGAGGGCATGGTGTTGCCTGCCCTTCCTTGCCTCTCAGGGAATTCTGCAAGGATAAAATAACCTCCCTGGAAAGGCTTTGTGAATTAAAAGTGCTCCATGTCACTTTGATTCCTTTTTCTGTTCTGCTCTGTGGCCCCAGAAGGCGGTGGGGGGGAGCAGAACGGAGGGAGGTTGAGCTGCGGTGATGCCAGCCCCCCTCCATTCCTCACGCCTCCCTGCAGCCACCAGCAGAGGACAAGATCAATGGCATCCTCCTGGGCTTCCGGATCCGGTACCGGGAGCTGCTGTACGAGGGGCTGAGGGGCTTCACGCTGCGTGGCATCAACAACCCAGGGGCCAAGTGGGCAGAGCTGACCTGTGAGTGACACTCTGTGGGACTCGGGAGGGTGGGCGGGCACACTCACCTCCCCGCCTGCAGCTCTCAGCTTCCTGAAAGAACTAACCTGAAAGCCTGCTGCCCACCCTGTGTGTGCCTCGGCCCTCTGCCCCCTTCAGGCACTAAACGAGTGTGTACTGAGCACCTTCTTCATGGCCCAGGCCCAGTGAACAAAACATGCAGGGTCTCTGCCCGCTCCGAGCTCGAAGACTGGGGGAGGAGCCAGGCACTCAAGAAGTGCACCCTGAAATAGATGTCTGGGACTGTCGGCAGGACAGCGGAGGAGGATGAGTCCTGGGCGAGCCTGAGCCAGTGTCAGAAAAGGCTCCCCCGGGGGTGGATGCTGATGGGCGATTTCATGTCAGTCGGCCCAAAGGGAAAGGGAGAGCCCGGCATGTGCAAAGGGCCTGCGTGGGAAGGAGCACCAAAGGCTAAGCCCGGTCCCCTCCCAAGGGTAACAGTTTGGCCGCCTCTGGTTTCTGGGGAGGTCACTGTTCTGCTTTGAAGTCCTCAGATTCTAGCCTGCCACTAGGAAATGTGGCAATTCCAGGAAAGGCACAAGGGAATGACCTGATGCATTTTTAGGTTAGGAGGGTTACTTTGGTGGCGTGATGGCTGGCAATGGGATCCAGAGGCCGGGAGGCCACTTGGAGGCTAATGCCACAACGAGGGCAGGGGCGTGAGGTTGAGCCAGGGTGGCTGGCTCCGATGGAACGGGGGACCCAGTATCAGAGAGGACGTGCTGTGGGCTCCACGACTGACTCATGTTGGGGACAGGAGCCAGGTGGGAGAGGGAGGAGTCTGAGGATTTGGGTGCCCAGGTGGGTGGTGAGGCCACTCACCAAAACTACAGAGATTGTAGCAGGAGGAGAAGATCCTCTGTGCTTTGATTTTTCCTCCCATAATTCCCTTAAACCTTTTGTGTCTTGCCTTTGAGCAAGAATCAGCAGACAGCAAAATGATGGGATGCACAGAAAGAGCCCGTGAACAGAAAAACTCAGGACTAGTGGAGCTACCAGCTAGCATTGTTTTATTTGTTTTGCAGACGTGTGCTTGTGACTTTATGTTGCCCATGTGTGATGCAGTCATATTTCCTGGTGAGGAAATAGCTCCTCATTCATATGAGGACATTATGGACACTATTTCATGCTGGTTCTGCAGGGCCTTCGGCAAGGCAGCGAGTTGAAGCGAAAGGGTCCCCCCAGCACTGTCCCCTGGGATGCCAGGCTCCACAGGGCTCACAGTACCTTGTGGCCGGGGTGGGGGCAGCACTGTCCTGGGAGCTGCCTCCTTCCCCGACTCCTGCCCTGGCCCCTTACTCCACATCAGGAACCCAGACACTGTTCCCTCTCTCTGCCTGGTCCCCCTCATCTGGGTCCTTGTGGAGGGCGTGTGTGTACTAACCTCCTCTGTCTGCTGTCTCCCTCTGGCCCCTCCGCCTCCCTACCCGGTAGCCTTGTTCTCCGTGCGGAACCTGAGCCGGCCCAGCCTCACACAGTACGAGCTGGACAGTAAGTCTTGCATGACGGCTCCTGTCAGGGGCCGACGCCCGCTGCAGGGATGGGGGACGGGGCCCCTGAGGACCCCGACCACAGGCCGAGTGGTACGCCCACCTCAGGCTACTTCAAGGATGGGACCACCACTGGCACACATGAGTTTCCCAAAACACGGAAGAATGTAGGGGGTCACCTGGAAAGCTGCTGTCCAGGCCACCGTCCATCGGGCATGGAACGGAAAAGCAGCCAGCTCTGGTTTTGTGCGCTGGGTTGGGGTCACGGGAGGAGCTGTTGGTTCAGCTGGTTGGTTGGGCAGGTGCCCAGGCCTGGCCCCAGCCAAGAAGGGAGCAGAGCCCGCACCTTCCTCCCAGGAACCAGGAGGCATTCCCGCCAGGTTCAAGGCCCAGCCCTTGCTGCATTTCTAAAGTCCCTGCTGTGGTTCTTCCAAAGGCTGGGGCCTGGGCACACTTTGCAAGACTAAACTGTCCCTCTCCTTCCTTCCTCAGCCAGTGGCCTGCGAAGGCTGCATGGCCGGCTCACCCATTCCTACTCTAGTGGACTCGGGAATGTCCACCCAGGAAGGGAAATGGGGAGGCTAGTCAGAGATGGGGGGGACCTCTCACCACGCACCCAGCAGGGACAGTGTCCCCACCTAGGGTGCCGGGTCCCATTTTCTGGGCCTGTTCCCCTCCCAGCTTCTGTCCAGGCATCTCACCCAGGTGCCCCAAACTCAGCAAAAACACAGGGTTTCACGGCTGGGAATTCACACCCAATAAGCCCCTTCCCTTAGGGCTGAGCGCCCTGTGTAAAGAGCTGGTGCTGGAAACTTCACAGCGTGTGCCACATGGGGAAGGAATGACCCGTGTGCCGGGGCCATCTTGGGTCACACCAGTGTCCTGGCATAAATGTTCACAGTGCCCCTGTCAGTCACGAGAGTGTCCCTGTGTCAGCTTGGCCAGGAAGCCAAGCGGCAGCATCTGGGTCCAGGTTCCCAGGTTGCAGGTGGAGCCCCCCAACCAGCAGCCACCCCTCCTTTTACCTGCCCTTTCCTGAACCTTCACCCGGGGACTAGAATTGCAGTGGTACGTCATCCCAGTCCCCTGCGGGACCGTGACCTCTGTGTGTTTCTCCCCTCCCCCACTCTCGCCCACCCACAGACCTGAACAAGCACCGGCGCTACGAGATCCGGATGACCGTGTACAACGCTGTGGGTGAGGGGCCCTTGAGCCCCCCACAGGAGGTCTTTGTCGGGGAGGCAGGTGAGCCCTGCCCGCCCTGCGGCCCCAGCACGCCCTCCCCAGCCCACCCCAACCCCGCCCCCGCCCTGCAGGCCACTGGCACTGCACACTCACCACCCCTCACACCCTCCAGTGCCCACGACAGCGCCCCGCAACGTGGCCGTCCACAGCCCCACGGCCACGCAGCTGGACGTGACGTGGGAGCCACCCCCGCTGGAGAGCCAGAATGGAGACATCCAAGGCTACAAGGTACGGGGTGCCAAAAAGAGGGTCCAGGGGTCCAAGGGCCAGGCTAGGTGTTGGGAATGGCCCACGGGAGGCGGTAGGAGAGGTCCCCAAGTCCACCCCTGCTCCCTTGGCTGTTTGTACGCCGTCTACAGAACTGACATGAAGCTAGCACTGGAGCACCCCCACCCCTGCCACATCCTGAGGGCAGGCTGGGCTGGGACACAGGCACTCGGCCTGTGCCCCCCTTCCATCACCCCTGGCGCCCAGCCCCACCCCAGCCCACCAGCTCCCAAAGCCAGCATCAGACCCTGCAGAGTGGCTATTTGGCCAACTCCAACTTCACTGATGCTAACTGGATCGCCAGTTAGCAAAGGACCACTGTGTAAGGCCTGGAAATCTGTGTTTAAACATCATTTCCCGATTTGCGATGATGTCACGGGTTACAGCAGGTTCAGTTTGTCTCTAACAGTCCCAGAGCCCGTCACAGCAGTCCTTCGTCCTCCCGAACGCCCAGTAAAGCCGGCAGATTGTGCGAGTTTGTGCCCACTGCATAGATGGGAAAACGGGGACCCAGTTTAGGTGGCCCTGCCAGGGCACAGGAACAGCAGGTGGCAGAGAGTCAGACTCCAGGCGTGCCGGCCATCAAGGGGTGGAGAGGAAGCCCTGAGCACACAGCCACTGGAGGAGCTGGTAAAAGTAATAACAATCCTGGGTGTCCTTGGCTGGGGCCGTTGGGGCACACGACCTCAGCCATGCTTGAGGCCTGCCTCCTGGTCCTGTGTCCTGCTGGTTGTCTGTTATTCCAGAGAGTGGCCCAGGGCAGAGGCAGGTGGGCAGTGTGAGGGCCATGCCGTGGTCGCCTGGCTCAGCCGTCAATGTGCAGGCAGAAACTGAGTCTCTGCCAAGGTGCAGGGCCCACGCCCATCCCCCGCTGGTTAATAACAGTGGCCCTGGTTTCAGACAGATCTGGAATAGGTGTCTCTTTCCATCTGGGGCGAAGGAGGCAGGAGAGAGGAGGAAAGACGTCTTTCCAAGGAAGCTCTACGTATAGCAGACACCCTTGGAGTCCTTGCCCAGGAATGCCAGCTGGGAAAACTAAGTATGGCATCTCGAGCACACGCCTCCCCTGGGACGCAGCAGCAGCCAGCAGGTGGTCGAGGTGTGGAAGTCTCCGGTTAATGTGCAGGCTCTGCAGATCCCCCCGCAAACGTCTGAGAGCTGTGGCCACCCTCCCAGCCATGGACCTTAACTGGGAAAGGGAGTGTCCACCTCCCACTCATGGACGTCACCCCTCGAGTACCATCGAGGGTGCGCACAGGCAGGCTCATCCCTGCAGCTACTGTCTTTCCATGGCGTGTGTTTATTGAGCAGTTACTTTGTACCTGGAGGCGTTCTTGGTCAACATGAGCGTGAACGGTAGGGCAAGGAGATCAGGGACGTACAAAACAAACAGCAGCCTCGGGTGGCAGTGAATGAAGCAGGTTAAGGGGAGAGAGACCCAGGCAGAGGCTTGAAAGTTTAAATACGGTCATTAGGGAAGGGCATAATGAGAAGCTGACATGGGAGCAAAAGTGCAAGAGAACAGGGCGTGAATCATGGATCTGGAAGAAGAGCATTCCCGAAAGAGGGAAGCGAAAAGCAAAGGTCCTGGGGTCAGCAGAGTTTGGCGTGTACCCAGACCAACACAGAGCCCTGCGTGTCAGTCGGGGGCAACGTGATGGGAGGTGGGTCTGAGCAGTGGCCGGGGCCGCGTGGTCACTGAATGAAATGACACCCAAGGAGGGTTTGGGGCAGAAGGAGGGACATGGATGCCTTGGGTCTTGAAAGAGTGGTGCAGAGGTAGAAAACTTGGAAAGAAAGAGCTGTGATCCCTTCCACCAAGAATGTAATTTCTTCTAAGGAACCACAGTTGTGTGGATGCAGGTAGACTTTTTACACTGGGATGAGTTACTCCAGCAGTTTTACCTGCACATTCTGAGTCAGTCAGGTGCATCAGTCCTTTCAGCAGAACCTGCTTAGGCACTTAACCTTCCGTGGCTCAAGTGTGCCAAGACAAAAAAAAAAAGGCCCAAATGGAAGAACAGATCAAAGTTCTAGAACAAATACAACTAAGCGACAAAGAGATAGCCAACCTATCAGATGCACAGTTCAAAACACTGGTGATCAGGATGCTCACAGAATTGGTTGAATTTGGTAGCAAATTGGATGAAAAAATGAAGGCTACACTAAGTGAAATAAAGGAAAATGTACAGGGATCCAACAGTGATGGGAAGGAAACTGGAACTCAGATCAATGGTATGGATCAGAAAAAAGAAAAAAACATCCAACCAGAAAAGAATGAAAAAACCAGAATTCAGAAAAATGAGGAGAGGCTTAGGAACCTCCTGGGCATCTTTAAACATTCCAACATCCAAATCATAGGGGTGCCAGAAGGAGAAAAGGAAGACCAAGAAATTGAAAACTTATTTGAACAAATAATGAAGGACTTGCCCAATCTGGCAAAGGAAAGAGACTTCCAGGAAGTCCAGGAAGCTCAGAGAGTCCCAAAGAAGTTGGACCCAAGGAGGAACACACCAAGGCACATCATAATTACATTACCCAAGAGTAAAGAAAGGGAGAGAATCTTAAAAACAGCAAGAGAAAAGGAGACAATCACCTACAAAGGAGTTCCCATAAGACTGTCAGCTGATTTCTCAAAAGAGACCTTGCAGGCAAGAAGGGGCTGGAAAGAAGTATTCCAAGTCATGAAAGGCAAGGACCTATACCCAAGATTGCTCTATCCAGCAAAGCTTTCATTTAGAATGGAAGGGCAGATAAAGTGCTTCTCAGATAAGGTCAAGTTAAAGGAGTTCATCATCACCAAGCCCTTATTTTATGAACTGTTAAAGGGACTTATCTAAGAAAAAGAAGATAAAAACATGTATAGTAAAATGACAACAAACTCACAGTTATTAACAACCACACCTAAAGCAAAACCAAAAACAAACTAAGCAAACAATTAGAACAGGAACAGAACCACAGAAATGGAGATTACATGGAGGGTTATCAGCAGAGGAGTGGGAGGGGGAAAAGGTATGGAGAATAAGTAGCATAGATGGTAGAAAATAGATGGGGGGGGGTAAGAATAGTATGAGAAATGTAGAAGCCAAGGAACTTATATGCATAACCCATGGACATGGACTAAAGGTGGGTGGAAGGGGGTGTGCAGGGCAGAGAGGAACAAAGGGGGGGAAATGGGACAACTGTAACAGCATAATCAATAAAACGTATTTAGAAAGGGAGGGAGGGAGGAAGGGAGGGAGGGAGGGAGAAAAAGAAAGAAAAAAGAAAGAGAGAGAAAGAAG